>OZ035845.1:2775230-2892730 GCA_964034765.1 Knipowitschia caucasica
GACTGAGACTGTAGACCCAGGACTGAGACTGTAGATCCAGGACTGAGACTGTAGATCCAGGACTGAGGCTGAGGATCCAGGACTGAGGCTGTAGATCCAGGACTGAGGCTGTAGATCCAGGACTGAGACTGTAGACCCAGGACTGAGACTGTAGATCCAGGACTGAGACTGTAGATCCAGGACTGAGGCTGTAGATCCAGGACTGAGACTGTAGACCCAGGACTGAGACTGTAGATCCAGGACTGAGACTGTAGATCCAGGACTGAGGCAGTAGATCCAGGACTGAGACTGTAGATCCAGGACTGAGGCTGTAGATCCAGGACTGAGGCTGTAGATCCAGGACTGAGACTGTAGATCCAGGACTGAGGATGTAGATCCAGGACTGAGGCTGTAGATCCAGGACTGAGACTGTAGATCCAGGACTGAGGCTGTAGATCCAGGACTGAGGCTGTAGATCCAGGACTGAGGCAGTAGATCCAGGACTGAGGCAGTAGATCCAGGACTGAGGCTGTAGATCCAGGACTGAGACTGTAGATCCAGGACTGAGACTGTAGATCCAGGACTGAGGCAGTAGATCCAGGACTGAGGCAGTAGATCCAGGACTGAGGCAGTAGATCCAGGACTGAGACTGTAGACCCAGGACTGAGGCTGTAGACCCCAGGACTGAGGCTGTAGATCCAGGACTGAGGCTGTAGACCCAGGACTGAGACTGTAGATCGAGGACTCTGTGTGGTTCAGGGAGACCAGTGCACAGGTGCAGGTTAAAGTGGACTCAGAGGTCCCATCATAATTTTTCATCAGATTTGTTGTTGTTTCTAATAGTTCAAGACAACATGAAAATAAAATCTCAATAATAATCTCTGTGTCCTCTCTGCGGTGGCCAGGCCTGCGGACACCGTTATGCAAAGATCATCCCCGGGGGCACAGACGAGCAGCAGCGCATGATCGGAAAGTGCTTCGTCAGGGGCAACGACCTGACCTTCGACCCCTCGGACGACTGGCAGAACCACAACTACGAGGTGTGCGACCCCAACCAGCCCATGGAGAAGGAGGGCATGTGCAACATGGGCATCTCCGGGGGCATCACCCACACCGACGTCTACCTGGGGGCCACCGGCAGCTACCTGTGGCAAGGTAACGGTACCAGCCTCAGTTACTTCAGTCTGTTGTGATTTTGGGTGATACACAAATACATTGAATGTAATTAAAAGACATAATTTATGGCCAAATAGTTTCATTTGTATGAACAGTACAACACAGTTTTCACCTGTAAATTATGAATCCTGTCCAGACAAAAGATATCCTTTGGTTGTGGTGACAGAAAGAAAAAAAAGTTGAATTTGTGTTTTTGCATCTAGGAAATGTCCACGTGACCTGGAGAAATCCTGACCCCACCATGTCCTGGGACACACAGGAGAAGAACATAGGACAAATGTCCAACCTCAGACACAGCTACATCGGTAAAGACTCCTCTCCCTCCTCACCTCCTCACCTCCTCTCCTTCCTCTCCCTCCTCTCCCTCCTCTCCCTCCTCACCTCCTCTCCCTCTTCATCTCCTCACCTCCTCACCTCCTCACCTCCTCTCCCTCCTCTCCCTCCTCTCCCTCCTCATCTCCTCACCTCCTCACCCTCCTCTCCCTCCTCTCCCTCCTCTCCCTCCTCACCTCCTCACCTCCTCGCCCTCCTCACCTCCTCTCCCTCCTCACCTCCTCTCCCTCCTCTCCCTCCTCTCCCTCCTCACCTCCTCACCTCCTCTCCCTCCTCACCTCTCCTCTGCAGGTTACTCGGTGCTGCAGGAGAAGAAGGTGCTGGACCAGGAGAAGAGCACAGTGGTGTCGGGGGCCCCCAGGGAGGAGGCCAGGGGGGCCGTGCTGTTGGGGCGTAAGGGAGAGCGTGCTCTGGAGGTGGTGCAGCTCATCCCTGGGGAGCAGGTGGGCTCCTACTTTGGGAGCAGCCTCGCTGTCACCGACCTCAACAACGATGAGTATGTTCTAAGCCGCAGATGCTAATGTTAAAAGTATTGGCCTATACCAGGGGTCGGCAACTCAGAAGGTTCAAAGAGCCATATTTGACAAAAAAACTAAAAACAACATGTGTCTGGAGCCTTGTATAAGGCTTATATGAAGGTAACACAAGCTGCAGCTGTATATTAGCCTAATATCGAAATGACAAAGTAAAGGCTACAAATACATATTAAACATTCATGATTATCAAATGTGTGTTTTCACTGCAGCGTGTCATGGAGAGAATGACGCACCACGTGACGACTCTGCTTTAACTTTAAGTTCCATTTTTTTCATCATAGGTACACTTCAACTGTGAGAGACAGAATGTGAAAAAAAAATCCAGGAATTCACATTGTAGGATTTTTAAAGAATTTATGTGTAAATTATGGTGGAAAATAAGTATTTGGCCAATAAACAAAATTAAACTCATAAACTTTGTACAATAACCTTTGTTGGCAATAACAGAGGTCAAACGATTACTATAGGTCTTTACAAGGTTTGCACACACATTAGCTGGTATTTTGGCCCATTCCTCCATGCAGATCTTCTCGAGAGCAGCAACAAGGACTTTCAACTCCCTTCACAGATTTTCAATGGGGCCACTCCAGGACTTTCAAATGCTTCTTACGGAGCCACTCCTTCGTTGCCCGGGCGGTGTGTTTGGGATCATTGTCATGCTGGAAGACCTGGCCACGTTTCATCTTCAAAGCTCTCACTGATGGAAGGAGGTTTTGGCTCAAAATCTCACGATACATGGCCCCATTCATTCTTTCCTTATCACGGATCAGTCGTCCTGTCCCCTTAGCAGAAAAACAGCCCCAAAGCATGACGTTTCCACCCCCATGCTTCACAGTAGGTATGGTGTTCTTGGGATGCAACTCAGTATTCTTCTACTATGGTTACAGTTACAGCGATACAGTTCTACTTTGGTTTCATCTGACCACATGACATTCTCCCAATCCTCTGCTGTATCATCCATGTGCTCTCTGGCAAACTTCAGACGGGCCTGGACATGCACTGGCTTCAGCAGGGGGACACGTCTGGCACTGCAGGGTTTGATTCCCTGTCGTCGTAGTGTGTTACTGATGGTAACCTTTGTTACTTTGGTCCCAGCTCTCTGCAGGTCATTCACCAGGTCCCCCTGTGTGGCTCTGGGATTTATGATCACCGTTCTCATGATCATTTTGACCCCACGGGATGAGATCTTGCGTGGAGCCCCAGATCGAGGGAGATGATCAGTGGTCTTGTATGTCTTCCATTTTCTGATAATTGCTCCCACAGTTGATTTGTTCACACCAAGCTGCTTGCCTATTGTAGATTCACTCTTCCCAGTCTGGTGCAGGTCTACAATTCTTTTCCTGGTGTCTTTCGACAGCTCTTTGGTCTTGGCCATAGTGGAGTTTGGAGTCTGACTGTTTGAGGCTGTGGACAGGTGTCTTTTATACAGATAACCAGTTCAAACTGGTGCCATTAATACAGGTAACGAGTGGAGGACAGAAGAGCTTCTTAAAGAAGAAGTTACAGGTCTGTGAGAGCCAGAGATCTTCTTTGTTTGAAGTCACCAAATACTTATTTTCCACCATCATTTACAAATAAATTCTTTAAAAATCCTACAATGTGAATTCCTGGATTTTTTTTCACATTCTGTCTCTCACAGTTGAAGTGAACCTATGATGAAAATTACAGACCTCTCATTATTTTAAGTGGGAGAACTTGCACAATCGGTAGCTGACGAAATACTTTTTTGCCCCACCGTATGTTGAAATTGAATATTACTTTTGCACATTTTTACAGCACTTAAAAACGTTAAGAATGTTTTTTTTCTTACAGAAACCACACTCAAACTAGAAAAAAATATAGCTCCATTTTCAGACATTTTTGAAAAGGCTCCAGGAGCCACTCGAGGAGCACTAAAGAGCCGCGGGTTGCCGACCCCTGGCCTATACCAAATGGAATAAATACAAGTATTTTATTAATGATTAATAACAAATGTTTGGTTTGTGATAAATAAGAAAACCAATAGAAAAACTCTGAGTCAGACATGTAGAGTATAGTAACTGTGAGAGGTTGAGCTGGTGAACTCCTGCCCAGACTTTATCAGAGACTAAAGCTGTGATGCTCTGTTGCCATAATCCTGTGCAGAGACGGTGATGCTGATAGAGGCGCTCCTCCTGCTGCAGATAAACTTCTCACTTTCTCATATGGACATGAAAGATGATGTGTTGTTGTTGTTGCAGCTGGAACGACCTGATCGTGGGCGCCCCCTTTTACTTCGACCGCATGAAGGAGCACGGGGGAGCAGTGTACGTCTACATGAACGAGAACGCCTCCTTCCAGAAGAAGGCGTCTGTGGTGCTGACGGGGCCCGCCGCCTCAGGCTTTGGCTTCGCTTTAGCCGCTATCGGGGACATCAACCAGGACGGCTTTCAAGGTAACCGTCCAAACTGTCCTATACCAGTCCTAATAGATGTCATCATTATTATAAACATGAAACATGAAAAAGCTGTGTGTGATGGTATAAAGTGTTGTGTGTGATGGCATAAAGTGTTGTGTGTGATTGTATAAAGTGTTGTGTGTGATGGTATAAAGTGCTGTGTGTGATTGTATAAAGTGTTGTGTGTGATTGTATAAAGTGCTGTGTGTGTGTAGACTTTGCGGTGGGCGCCCCCTTCCATGAGACTGGACAGGTCTACATCTGGACTGGGAGTAAGCAGGGGATCTCTGAGAAGCCCAGTCAGGTATGAAGTCATGCAGAGGATGTTCTACACAACAGCTGCAGCTCACCTTTAGTCTCTGCTGCCCCCTGCAGGTCATTGAAGGTAAGTCCATTGGGACAGCAGGCTTCAGCACGTTTGGATACTCCATCAGCGGCGGCGTGGACATGGACGAGAACAGCTACCCAGACCTGGTGGTGGGCTCCCTGGACGACCGCATTGCTTTGTTAAGGTACACACACACACACACACACACACACACTCATTTTTTCCAATCAGCTCTCAGTGTGGAAAAGATGTTTTCTTTGAAGATGAAGACAGCATGAGGTGCTTTGATTTGTTTACAAAATGTTACTGAAACAATGTTTCTGTTGAAACATGTTTTTATGAAACACAAATGTTGAAGATTTAAGCAGCTGCAGCAGAAACGTTCTGACAGTCAGTGATAAGATTGATCAGTGTTTTTGAAGATTGTTTTAACAGGGTGTGCTTTATTCAATGCTCATAATGATTATTAATATTAATCATAATGTATTGGTTTTATACAGTGCTTTTGGACACTCAAAGACACTTCACAGCATTATTCATTCACACGGTGGTGATAAACTACTACTGTAGCCACAGCTGCCCTGGGGCACACTGACAGAAGCGAGACAACCAGTCTGTGCCATCGGCCCCTCCCACCACCACAAACCATTCACACACACACCAGACTCATTCTAATCTGGGGGAAGTGTCTTGCCAAAGGACACAACCACAGTTTGGCACTTTACAGCTACAGCCGCCCCACTGTGGCCCCTGAGGTCTCCCTTCACAGTACTACAGTACGGGCGGCACGGTGAGTGGATATCACTCTCGCCTCTCCGCAAGAAGGTCCTGGGTTTGAATCCTAGTCGGACTAGGGCTTTTCTGAGTGGAGTTTGCATGTTCTCCCCGTGTCTGCGTAGGTTTCCTCCGGGTACTCCGGTTTCCCCTACCACTAAAAACATGTACAATAAGTCTGCCATGCGCCTCCTGTACTGGCCCCGCTCCCATCTCTGTGTAGAGTGAGAGACAAATGCCCAAAAATAATAATTGTAAACCGCTTTGTGACTGTGGTCTGTGAAAGACGGTATAAAAATAAAGAAATGACTTACTAACTCGGCCCTGCCCTGCTTAGCTTCAGAGGTCTGATGGGATCTGGATTTCACTGCAGGTGGCTTGCCTTTATTGATTGAGGCCAGTACTATAAATCAAACAAAATGTAGGTACATTTTTTTATTGGTTTTCACTTTAGAACAAAACCTGTTTTTTCGATTAGATCGAGGCCAGTGATCCATTTAACGAAAGAAATAACAGTGGAGCCGAAGATTGTGGACCCAAATCAGTGTGGAGACCAGGCCTGGTGAGTACTGAGCTCTTCCATCGTCTCTTCTGTGAGTCTGAATCTAACGGTTTGTCTGCAGCATCACGGCCACCGTCTGCATGTCCTTCACACTAAGCAACGGGAACAAGAACTTTAAGAAGACCATCAGTGAGTGAGCACCATGTGACCAGACTCTGCACACATGGTCATTTCTGTTCTCTGTGCAGACGTCAAATACACCATCGAAGCCGACATGGACACCAGGAAGAGCGCCAGGGTGGTCTTCCAGGACAACAAGGACGCCTTCCACGACACGCTGCCGTTGACCGCGGCCAAGAAGGAATGTCAGAGTGTGAAGCTGTCCATCGTGGTAAGATGTTTGTGACCATCAGGTGTTTTTGCTCCTGCTGCGAGTGTGAGATACGTGTGACTGCTACGCTCAACAGACGCCGCTCCGAGACAAACTGGAGCCCGTGGTTTTCTCTCTTAACGTTTCCATAAACGAGCAAAAGCCAAAATCAAGACGGGCGCTGCAGAACCTGGACGCGTACCCCATCTTCAGCCAGGAGCAGAAACTCACGCAGAGAACAGAGGTAAAACTAAGTCACTAATGTCTGAGGTAAACACAAATAAAACTTTATTTCATGTGTTTTTGCAGATTCACTTTCTGAAAGAGTGTGGAGCAGACAACACCTGCTCCAGTAACCTGCAGCTCTCTGCTCAGTACGTGGACGACAGGGAGAAGGCCTACCCCAGGTACAAGACCTCATGACACTAGGACTCACTGAGCAGTCAATTTGACGGCTCCATCACCGGAGCCAAGTTTGGAATAAATGTAGAACAAATCCCGTATTCACTGAGCTTCAGGATCTAAACCAATAATCAAGATATAGCATGTGTTCAACTCTCTGTTCCTCCAGCTTTTTAACATTGAGATTAAGAGATGATTATGGATTCATTACAAACCTATACTCGTGAGTCCAGAGAATAGGTGGTAGGTGAAACATACATTTTCTGAGTATAAATACAAAGATAGAGCATATAAGATCAACGTATATTGTGTGCACCATGTGCATATTGTATATAGAAATTGTAATCGTAATCATTATATTTTAAAGAATTATTACGATCAGCAGACCTTAGAAGTGTATGCTGATTTTTATGATGCCTTACTCTATTCTCTATTCTTTACCTCTCTTTCTGACTGATGCACCGAGCCAAAGCAATTTCCAAGTCTGTGACTTCCTGTTACTTACATGGCAATAAAAATGATTCTGATTTTTATTCTGAAACGCATACATCCAGCAAAATTAAACTTTGGATCAGACATCAAAAGTGAAACCATTTTCAGATGTCACATTCTCATCAAAGCAACTTTGACTTTTGTCTGTTGTCTCCTTTCATCTTTCATCCATGTTTGCTGAGTTTTAAAATGCTAGTGTGACAGTGGCTCTCACCAGTGTCATGTCTGTGCAGACAGGGCAGGTTCCAGGTCTTCCACTACAGCAGTGACATCAAACTGATCTGGCTCAAGGTGGAGGTGACCAACGTGGCGTCCGGCGGGAAACTGGCTGAAGACGCTCACCAGGCCGAGCTCAACATGACTGTCCCAGAGGCTCTGAAGTACTCTGGGGTCCGAGAGGCTCAGGTGAGGCCCCAGCAGAGACCAGCAGAGACCAGCACAGAGCAGCAGAGTCCTGCAGAGTCCTGCAGAGTCCTGCAGAGTCCTGCAGAGTCCTGCAGAGTCCTGCAGAGTCCTGCAGAGGCCTGCAGAGAGCAGCAGAGTCCTGCAGAGTCCTGCAGAGTCCTGCAGAGGCCAGCAGAGGCCAGCAGAGGCCAGCAGAGGCCAGCAGAGGCCAGCAGAGGCCAGCAGAGGCCAGCAGAGGCCAGCAGAGGCCAGCAGAGGCCAGCAGAGGCCAGCAGAGGCCAGCAGAGGCCAGCAGAGGGCAGCATAGGCCAGCATAGGCCAGCATAGACCAGCAGAGGCCAGCAGAGACCACACATGAGCTCAGGAGGTTATAGATAATAATAAATGTAATGTGATGCTTTAGGATCGTCCTGTGGAATGCGAGCTCAAGGAAACACTCATCTGTGAACTTGGAAATCCGCTCAAAGGCAACGACAAGGTAGAGTTCCTTCAGGCCTGCATTATTTACACATCCTTCAACAGGAGACTAACACTCACCTTTTGTCTGATCAGCTGACACTGACGCTGAAATTTGAGACGTCAGGGATTGATTTATACACACGAGAAATTGTTTCGCAGCTGCTTCTCTCTACGTAAGTCACCATCTGAGAGTTGATTGCCTGAGAGTTGATTGGCTGAGAGTTGATTGGCTGAGAGCTGATTGGCTGAGCAGGAGTGGTGGTCCTTGTGTCTCACTTTTCTTTCTGCCATTTTTGTGTGCACACTTCTCATCCTTGGAGGTTGTGCTGTTATGAATAAAAAAACTAAATTATAAATCATGTTCTGAATAACGTGATCAAAGTCATGTATGGATCCAGCAGACATTCAGACGGACAGGTTTTCTTTATGTGTATGTAAACTTATGACTTCTAGTTCCACTTAGGTAGAGCAGCTTTAATCCTTGTGCTATCCTCAGGTCAAACTGACCCCTACAGTGATAAAAAGTTAGACTAAATAGATTTTTAAAGCTGAAATTAGATGATCTAAGACCCTTTAAACCCTAATTGAGGAAATTCTTCTTCTTCTACTTTTCACAACAAAGAAGCAAGTCTAAAATCTCTAACTTTAGCATAATGAAGAGCAAGTATTCACAATCTAGTCTAATTAGCTGTTAATTAGTGAGGGATACAATTCTTGTTGCTTTATATTGAAGATTTGTGGTGTCATCAGATTTTTTATTCTAAAGGAGCTTGAATTTTTCCATTTGAACTTTTTACCCTGAAAAAGCATGTTTGATTATGTTTACCGTTGCATGTCTGTCACTAAAAATTCAGTTTACAAATTTCAATGTAATTAAAATTTCAAAATGACATAATCACCTTCAAAATGTTCAAATTGTTTATTTTCGATCCTAAAAAAAAGATTTGTTCCATCAGAAACTGAATATCAAATGGACCTGAATTCATCTTTTAGACTTTTTTAACATCTTGAATATTTTAGTGACTGAAATGCAAAGACAAAACATTTCAAACATGCTTTTTCAGGGTTAAAAAAATTCTAATGAAAACATTCAAGCCCATTTAAAATGCAAAATGTTATGACACAAAACATTTCTATCATTGGAAAGACTTCTGATCATTAACATTTTTAGTTTTTGTGTGAATGTGAAAGAATTCTTTGTCTGTTTTTTCTTTGTCTTTGCTTTGTGTTTATTGTTGAGCTTCTATTTCTGTTCAGTCTGTCTGGATTTTTATTGTCCTTAAAATAGAATAAAAATAATATATATATAAAAGAATGTGTGAGGGCTAAACTGTTGGTTGTGTTGCAGAGTGAGCGAGCAGACGGACCTGGTCCCTGTTCCCGCTGCGCTCCTCATTGAAAACACCATCCGTCCGTCCTTCTCCGTGTAAGTCCCAACATTCAGACTCAGAACCCTGAGAGCGAGACCGAACCCACGTGTTTCCTCAGAGTGAAGCCCGTGGTGCAGACCCAGTTCAGCGGCGAGGTGCGGGGCGAGTCGGCCATGGTCAACAGCAGCAACGTGGGCAGTCTGGTGGACTTCACCTTTAATGTGAGTCCTTCCTTATTGCCCCGGGGGTTTCAGTGGCGGGAGTGGGTGGAGCCTGTTTCTGCTGTTTATTGTGATGAAGATTGGCAAAATGACTAAATCAATGATGCTTTCAAAGAGAACATGTGTAAGCTGCATTTTGCATCATGTGTTCTTTGTTATTTAATTCCTACGTTTTAGTCCAAATTAGACTAAAACATAATAATTTAATATTTTAGCTGAGAAAGCAACAGTGGCTCAGTTGGTAGAGCATCGGACTTTGGGCCTGAAGGTACGAGACCCACTGCACCACTCCCTCTGAGGTCTGCTGTCGTCATGTAGTTCCAGAGAGGTCTAGTTAGTTAGCTAGCCTAGCTGTTACTAGCCTAGCTGTCATTTAAAAAAGATAAGGGGAAGAAAATGGATGGATGGACCGCTCTATACTCTATATCTTTTTCACCTTTTGACATGTTTGCACATTTCCTGTCTTTTGCAAAGACAGGAAATGTTTCACACTCCCCCAAAGTGCACAGCGGGAAAAAAATATAAATATGCAACTGTTTGAATGCACAACAGTCACACAAAGGTTTTACTATTTCTGACTTATTCTGTGGTCAGTGTTCAAAAATAGGGATTTGTAAATAGAACATTGAGAATACACTGCAAAAAGTGAGAGTGCTACTGGAAGCCGTGGTTACCAAGGAATTTCCATAGATGCTGGTTTGTTGTGGGTAGATAGCAGATAGGCGTAAGGGAAACACAACCAGGTAGAGAGCCGAGTAGATATTCAGATTTATGGAGCTAAATTTGAGACAGAGTTATTCTCTGACAATGTTCAAATCCAGGTTTAAACAGTTATGTTTTAACAACTGAAGGATTTCATCTTCTCTTTTTTTAATGTACTGTGATTATTGTATGCCTTGTTGTGTGTTTGTTCAGCACTTTGAATTGTCTTGTGTATGACCTGTGCTATACAAATAAACGTGCCTAGAGTAGAGCCGAGTCGGGCCAAATCAGGGCTGGTCTGGTCTTGGTCTGACCTTCTCGGCCCTCACACGTGTCCTTGTCTGCAGGTGAACATGGGGGGGCAGCCTCTGGGGGATCTGGCCTCTCTGGTCGTGGAGTTCGAGTGGCCGGCTGAAGTGGCCAACGGGAAGTGGCTTTTGTACCTGACCAAGGTCACCGTGACGACCAACTCGGAGACAGAGTGCACCCCGCCCGGCGACATCATCAACCCCCTCAACCTCACTGTGAGTGCTGCACGCCCCCTGAGCCACTGCTGAATGCACTTAGAATAGTCATTCCTCACACAATGGCTTTACTATTTCTGACTTATTTTGTGGTCAGTGTTGAAAAATAGGGCTTTGTAAATAGAACAGGGTTAGAGAATACACTGCAAAAAGTCAAAAACATGCTCAAATTTGGCAAAATGTATGTTAATTGAGCACATTTTGACTGCCCAATGGGAGAAAGCAAAATTATCTTGTTTTAAAAAAATACAAGAAATGCCTCACTTAAAATTGGAAAATAAAACAACAGTTCTTGAAACACAATTAAACGCCTTTTAAAACAGTCAGAATGTGCTCAGATTAAGATAAAAACTACTACATTCAAGCAATTATTACCTCATATGTTACATTTTTTGCAGTGTATGTAGTGATTAAAGTTGTTCTAGTGAGGTGCATATGAATGGAAGTCCACAATACTGTTCACCTTGGAGAGACCCATGAGGAAACGCATTAGACTTATTAGATTTAAGCATGTTTATTGATTGAGCATGTTTGGCGCCCTAGGCCCGGGCGGGATGCTGTTGAGCACGGCGCTTGCTCGCGTGCATGATCCCCCCCGGGGCCTAGGCACTGGTGACGGCAGAGGCAGTAGGCAACACCGCTTCATGCGAGAAGGAGGAGGGGCGGGCGGGGGCGGCTTGCAGACTTCAGAAGATCGGGAAGTGGGCGTCTCCGGCTTTAACTTGCTGTCCTGGTGGTTATTGGTTGACTGGGTGTGGGCGTTGCTGGTATTGATGAGTCGAGGAAGAGCACCTGTGGCCTGGCAGCAACAGCCGGGTCTACCACGGTGAACTTTCGCGAAAGCTCCTTTCACCTTGGAGAGACCCTGAGGAAACGCATTAGACTTATTGATTTAAGCATGTTTATTGATTGAGCATGTTTGGCGCCCTAGCCCGGCGGGATGCTGTTGAGCACGGCGCTTGCTCGCGTGCCTGATCCCCAAAAAGCGGCTGGCGATTGGGATAGCAGGACGTTACTGCGCGGGCCTGAGAGCAAGAGCGAGCTGAGAACATGGCACGCGCGCATGGTTCAGCCCCACCGCTGTAGCAGATGGAATCTTTGAGCGAACTGAGAACATCGCGCACTGGCGCGCATGTTCAGCCAGCCGCAGCAGAGGAATCTTTGAGCGAACTGAGAGCATGCGCGCACCGCATGCTCAGCCATCCGCAGCAGAGGAATCTTTGAGCGAACTGAGAACATGCGCGCACGCGCATGTTCAGCCAGCCGCAGCAGAGGAATCTTTGAGCGAACTGAGAGCATGCGCGCACCGCATGCTCAGCCAGCCGCAGCAGGGAATCTTTGAGCGAACTGAGCACATGCGCGCACGCGCATGTGCAGCCAGCCGCAGCAGAGGAATCTTTGAGCGAACTGAGAGACCCATGCGCGCACGCGCAATGCTCAGCCAGCCGCAGCAGAGGAATCTTTTGAGCGAACTGAGAACATGCGCGCACGCGCATGTTCAGCAGCCGCAGCAGAGGATTCTTTGAGCGAACTGAGAAGATGAGCGCACGCTCATATTCACGCCAGACGCTGAAGCAAGGAATCTTTGAGCGTTGGAGGAAAGTGCGTGCCGCCACCAGAATCTTATTGCTTACTTGCGTTGCTGGGAGCTTACGAGGAAGCCGGTAGACGTGGTGCTGCCATGATAGCGGTCGCATCTGGCCTGATGTATGGTGAGAAGCCGAAGAGGACCAGCGCCCCAGCCGTGCAGAGGACGCAGTGGGGGAGCCCAGCGAGGTCACGCGCGTGGCAGCGCCTATCCCTGAAGGAGTGGGCTGTATAGAGCTGGGGAGACAAATTGCAGAGGAGCATAGGGATCTTAGCTGAGCTCTGAACCTTCTGTGCTGTTATGGAAGGTTGACTGGAGTGAGAATTAGAGGTCCGTTAAATCTCCTTTTTGCCCGGAGCGAGTGTAAACGCATCATGACCTGTAGGGGCAGAGAGATGTGGTCGAAGCCGAGCTATTATTTGTTGCAGGCGCCTCTGATCTGTGAATGTTGTGAGATGAAGGTTGAATTGGTCCAGGGACATTTTGTGGGGTGAGAAGAGCGACCTTTGTTTAATGCGTCCACTACGTCGAGATGATTGCACGCATGACAGAGATCCTCTTTCTCTGCCACGTGTGATTCCGCAGCGCGCAGGCCACGACCACTGGGAATGGCTCGTGTCGGGCAGATGAAATGCTCCGGGAAAGTACGGCCACGGCCGGCGAACCACTGGTCCCTGGAAGATCCCCCAAAACCCACCGGAAGGGGCAGCGTCCGTGTAGAAGCGGAGACCTGTAGGGCAGGAGACACACCGGAGAGGGCCATGTGATGTTGCAGGCGCCTTTACGCTTAGAATCTTGGGTTGGGAGAGTAGATAATTAGGCCAGTAGGATAGGACGGAAGCCGTGTCTCGGACCGCATTGAGGTTGAGTGAGCAGTGGTGACACGCTTATGCCAGTAGCCACAGAAGGCGAGCAGAAGATGCTGCGAGGAGGGCAGACATGTACTTGGAAGATGAGGCCGATTCAGCGCCGCTGCAGATGGCAGCATGATGGGAGCCCTGTGATCAGAAGAGTGAAGAACCAGGTATGATGCCTTGATTAGGAGTCCGAATGACGCTCAGCGCAGCTACTTGGCCACTGGCATCGGATAGAATCAGAGAGTCAGTAGAGAGATGAAGCACGACCGCCGAAGCGACCCGGGAGCATAGGTGCGAGGTCCGGCGCAGCGCGGCATACTCAGCGGGCTGCATCCATTAGAAGCAGGATAAGCTTCTGAGAGAATGGGTTGCAGTAGCAGTAGCAGCAGCGGCAGCAGCAGTAGCCTCAGATAATAACAGCAAAAGTCCTGTATCACGGCCGCGGCAGCAGCAGTAGCAGCGTCCTTAGAAAATAACAGTAATAATTCTGTATCAAAGCCACAGCAGTAGAATGTTGTTGTAGCTGTTCAGGGGTTCAGTAAAAGAGATGCGAAGTGAAGAGAGATGGCAAAGTAACTGAACGCACTGCACAGGAGCAGCAGTAGCCGGATGAAGCAGCAGCCGTAAGAGCAGTATAAAGCAGGCCAGCAGCAGTAGTCAGGGTGGGTAGCAGCAGCAGGGGGGGGGGGGAGCAGCTGCAGCAGTTGTCCGGTCGAGTAATAGCTAGCACTATATGCCGTAGCAAAGCCAAGACAGTAGAATGATAGGGGAGTGCCGGTTTATGTGTTCAGTAAAAGAGATGCGAAGTGAAGAGGGCGTGTCAAAGTACATGAGCAGCAGCAGCAGCGCGCAAGTAGCGCAGCATAATGGTAGCCATAGTGAGAACAAGTCAGAAGCAGCATTAGCAGTACATCAGGACAGTATGAAGCAGCAGCAGCGGGTTTGCAGGCATGCCGAGAGAAGAACAAGCCATTAATCCTGTATCTAAAGCCAAGCAGTAAATATATGTTGGTAGCTGTTTAGTGTTTCAGTAAACGAGATGCGAAGTTGAAGAGAGATTCAAGATACAGGAAGCAAGCAGGGCAGCACGGCACAGAAGGCAGTATGAAGGCTAGCAGCGGCAGCATAAGCTCAGAACGGTAAGCAGCATGAAGCAGCAGGCAGCAGCAGCGTTGCAGGGCATCCGGAAGATATTAACAGCAATAATCCGTATCAAGGCCCCCCAGTCGAAAGTATATTTGTTTGATGCGTTTAATGTTTCACTAAAAGAGATGCGCAGGTGGAAGAGAGGTGTCAAAGTAAAGAAGCCAGCAGCAGCAAACGGCAGCAGAATCAGTATGAAGCAACTGCGGGCAGCATAGCAGCAGTAGCGGCATCAGAAGGCAGCAAGCACAGCACCAAATGTCAAGTCATACGAACAACAGACTGGCACGCCAGCGGCGCCGCTTGTTCCGTGAGCCAGGGTACGTAACGGTCGAATAGGCCGGCCCGTAAAGATAGGTGCAGCCTGGAAGCCTGCGGAAGCGGCAGCGGCGAGGAAAAGCAGCCAGCGGCACCTGTAGTAGTAGAGGCAGCAGGAGCAGGCAGCAGGGACTAGGCAGCAGCAGGAATAGCAGCAGCGGGATCAGCATCAGTGAGGAACGGCAAGCAGGGGGGGGGGGAAAACCCCGCAGCAGCTGCGGTCAGAGAACCAGGCCCACAAGTTGTTTGAAGAGCCTGAGGATATATAAGCAACCACCGCAATCCGAAACATGCCCATGCGAGAAAACAGATGTCCCCGGCGAGCCAACTTGCGGCTTGTGGTGATGGCAGAAGGACGGCTATGAACGGAACACTGTTCCAGGCGTTTCAGTAGCTTCCAGCTCCACTTCTAAACCCCAATGCAGATTCACATGGGGCCCCCTTTTCGTTGTCGGCTGCCTCTTTCGAAAAGCAATCAACTGCAGTTTAGTTACCCAGTTTTTACTAGTGACCAGTCGCGATTTAAATGCATGGGCCCCTCCGTCCTCCTGCAGATAGAACGAATTTAAATACATCCATTGTAACAAATAGTGACTTGCGAGTTATATGAGGCTTGGATGCTGTAAAGATGGCGGCCGTGGCAAAGAGCTCTCTGGTGGGGTGCCCGTCGGGAGCAACGATGGTGGTAGTCTGTGGCACAATATTTTCCAACGTGGGTTGACTGCAAGTGGCAGAACATGATTCTGAATTAATGCACATTGCGCCTCTTTATCCCTCAACGTGGGGGATGCCATTAAGATGCATGGAACCCGCAGTTAGCTCAACATCGTAGTAAAACGGAGCCTGCAGACAAGCAGCGGGCGAAGACTGGAACCGCCTGCAGTCAGTGCGTAGGGCAAAAACAAGCCGCCTGCAGCCTAGACTACCGGGGATAAACTGCCCGCGGGTCGGCACACGCACGGTACTCGACGATGCCAGGAACCTTGGGGAAGAGCAAACGGGACAAACGCCCTAGGCCCGGGCGGGATGCTGTTGAGCACGGCGCTTGCTCGCGTGCATGATCCCCCCCGGGGCCTAGGCACTGGTGACGGCAGAGGCAGTAGGCAACACGCTTCATGCGAGAAGGAGGAGGTGGGGCGGCGGCGGCTTGCAGACTTCAGAAGTATCGGGAAGTGGGCGTCTCCGGCTTTTAACTTGCTGTCCTGGTGGTTATTGGTTGACTGGGTGTGGGCGTTGCTGGTATTGATGAGTCGAGGAAGAGCAGCCTGTGGCCTGGCAGCAACAGCCGGGTCTACCACGGTGAACTTTCGCGAAAGCTCCATTTCACCTTGGAGAGACCCATGAGGAAACGCATTAGACTTATTAGATTTAAGCATGTTTATTGATTGAGCATGTTTGGCGCCCTAGGCCCGGGCGGGATGCTGTTGAGCACGGCGCTTGCTCGCGTGCATGATCCCCAAAAAGCGGGCCTGCGATTGGGATAGCAGGACGTACTGCGCGGGCCTGAGAGCAAGAGCGAGCTGAGAACATGCGCACGCGCGCATGTTCAGCCAGCCGCTGTAGCAGAGGAATCTTTGAGCGAACTGAGAACATGCGCGCACGCGCATGTTCAGCCAGCCGCAGCAGAGGAATCTTTGAGCGAACTGAGAGCATGCGCGCACGCGCATGCTCAGCCAGCCGCAGCAGAGGAATCTTTGAGCGAACTGAGAACATGCGCGCACGCGCATGTTCAGCCAGCCGCAGCAGAGGAATCTTTGAGCGAACTGAGAGCATGCGCGCACGCGCATGCTCAGCCAGCCGCAGCAGAGGAATCTTTGAGCGAACTGAGAACATGCGCGCACGCGCATGTTCAGCCAGCCGCAGCAGAGGAATCTTTGAGCGAACTGAGAGCATGCGCGCACGCGCATGCTCAGCCAGCCGCAGCAGAGGAATCTTTGAGCGAACTGAGAACATGCGCGCACGCGCATGTTCAGCCAGCCGCAGCAGAGGAATCTTTGAGCGAACTGAGAATATGAGCGCACGCTCATATTCAGCCAGACGCTGAAGCAAGGAATCTTTGAGCGTTTGAGGAAAGTGCGTGCCGCCACCAGAATCTTATTGCTTACTTGCTTTGCTGGGAGCTTACGAGGAAGCCGGTAGACGTTGTGCTGCCATGATAGCGGTCGCATCTGGCCTGATGTAGGTGGAGAAGCCGAAGAGGACCAGCGCCCCAGCCGTTGCAGAGGAAGAGTGGGGGAGCCCCAGCGAGGTCACGCGCGTGGCAGCGCCTATCCTGAAGGAGTGGGCTGTATAGAGCTGGGGAGACAAATTGCAGAGGAGCAGTAGGGATCTTAGCTGAGCTCTGAACCAGGTTGCTGTTATGGGAAGGTTGACTGGAGTGAGAATTAGAGGTCCGTTAAAATCTCCTTTTTGCCGCGGAGGCGAGTGTAACGCATCATGGACCTGTAGGGGCAGAGAGATGTGTCGAAGCGAGCTATTATTGTGTTGCAGGCGCCTCTGATCTTTGAATGTTTGAGATGAAGGTTGAATGGTCAGGGGACATTATGTTGGGTGAGAAGAGCGACCTTTGTTTAATGCTTCCACTACGTCGAGATGATCACGCATGACAGAGATCCTCTTTCTCTGCCACGTGTGATTCCGCAGCGCGCAGGCCACGACCACTGGGAATGTCTCGTGTAGGGCAGAGGAAATGCTCCGGGGAAAGTAGCGGGCCACGGCCGGCGAACCACTGGTCCTGGAAGAATCCCCCAAAAACCCACGGAAGGGGCAGCGTCCGTGTAGAAGCGGAGACCTGTAGGGGCAGAGAGACACACCGGAGAGGGCCATTGATGTTGCAGGCGCCTTTACGCTTAGAATCTTGGGTTGGAGAGTAGATAATTAGGCCAGTAGGATAGGACGGGAAGCCGTGTCTCGGACCGCATTGAAGGTTGAGTGAGCAGTGGTGAAACGCTTATGCAGAGAAGCCACAGAAGGCGAGCAGAAGATGCTGCGAGGAGGGCAGACATGTACTTGGAAGATGAGCCGGAGTTCAGCGCCGCTGCAGGATGGGCAGCATGATGGGGAGCCTGTGATCAGAAGAGTGAAGAACCAGGTATGGATGCCTTTGATTAGGAGTCCGATTTGACGGCTCAGCGCAGCTACTTGGCCAGCTGCATCTGATAGAATCAGAAGATTCAGTAGAGAGATGAAGCACGACCGCCGAAGCGACCCTGGGAGCATAGGTGCGAGTCCGGCGCAGCGCGGCATACTCAGCCGGGCTGCATCCATTAGAAGCAGGATAAGCTTCTGAGAGAATGGGTTGCAGTAGCAGTAGCAGCAGCGGCAGCAGCAGTAGCCTCAGATAATAACAGCAAAAGTCCTGTATCAAGCCGCGGCAGCAGCAGTAGCAGCGTCCTTAGAAAATAACAGTAATAATTCTTTATCAAAGCCACAGCAGTAGAATGTTGTTGTAGCTGTTCAGGGTTTCAGTAAAAGAGATGCGAAGTGAAGAGAGATGGCAAAGTAAATGAAGCAGCAGCAGCAGTAGCAGCAGCAGTAGCCGTATGAAGCAGCAGCAATAGCAGTATGAAGCAGCAGCAGCAGTAGCAGTATGAAGCAGCAGCAGCTGCAGCATCCGTCGATAATAGCAGCAATAGTCCTGTATCAAAGCCAGAGCAGTAGAATATTGTTGTAGCCGTTTAGTGTTTCAGTAAAAGAGATGCGAAGTGAAGAGGGATGTCAAAGTACATGAAGCAGCAGCAGCAGCGCAGCATTAGCAGTAGCAGTAGTAGCAGTATGAAGCAGCAGCGGTTGCAGCATCCGTAGACAATAACAGCCATAATCCTGTATCAAAGCCAGAGCAGTAGAATATTGTTGTAGCTGTTTAGTGTTTCAGTAAAAGAGATGCGAAGTGAAGAGAGATGTCAAGTACATGAAGCAGCAGCAGCACGGCAGCAGATGCAGTATGAAGCAGCAGCGGCAGCAGTAGCAGCAGTAACGGTAGCAGCATGAAGCAGCAGCAGCAGCAGCGGTTGCAGCATCCGTAGATAATAACAGCAATAATCCTGTATCAAGCCACCGCAGTAGAATATGTTTGAAGCTGTTTAGTGTTTCACTAAAAGAGATGCGCAGTGAAGAGAGGTGTCAAAGTAAAGAAGCAGCAGCAGCACGGCAGCAGATGCAGTATGATGGGCTAGACACACGGGAGGCGACAAATGAGAGCGATCAGCGAAACTCAACGCTGTCGCTCAGATAACATGACAGACGGGGCGCGATGCGGCTTGACGACAGCGTCGAAAAGTTGAGCCGATTTCAACTTTCTGGGATCGCGTCGCTGACCTGCGCGTGCACGATACATGCACGAGCAGGAGGATTTCACACGCACGTTTTTCGCCCGTCGCTGAGCAGGAGGCTCGCTAGCGATTGACGCTATGTCGCGCACGTCCCATTGAAATGAATGGAGGCGATGCGATGTCGCCTCCCGTGTGTCTAGCCCATGAAGCAGCAGCGGCAGCAATAGCAGCAGTAGCGGCAGCAGAAGCAGCAAGCAGCAGCAGCACGATGCAATTCATACGAACAACAGACGTGTCACGCCAGCGTGCGCCGCTTGTCTCCGTGAGCCAGGTTACGTACGTGTCTGAAGAGCCGAGCCGTAGAGATAGGTGCAGCCTGGGAGCCTGCGGAGCGGCAGCGGCAGGAACAGCAGCAGCGGCACATGTAGTAGTAGGAGCAGCAGGAGCAGGCAGCAGGGACAGGCAGCAGCAGGAATAGGCAGCAGCGGGATCAGGCATCAGTAGGAACGGCAGCAGGGACCGCAGCAGCGGCGGTCAGAGAACCATGCCCACGGTTGTTTAAGAGCCTGAGGAAATAAATCAACCCGAATCCGAAACATTCCCATGCGAGAAACAGATGTCCCCTGGAGCCCATCTTGCTGCTTTGGTTATGGCAGATACGCATGAACGATCACTGATCCATGCGTTCATTAGCTCCAGCTCCACTTCAAACCCATTGCATATTCACATTGGGCCCCTTTTCTTTCTGCTGCACTTTCGAAATGCAACAACTGCAGTTTAGTTACCCAATTTAATACTAGTGACCTAGCTATTTAAATGCATGGCCCCTCCTTCCTCCTGCAGATAGACGAATTTAATTACATCATTTAACAATAGTGACTTGCGAGTAATGAGATTGATGCTGTAAAGATGGCGCCGTGCAAGAGCTCTGTGTGTGCCGTCTGGAGCACGATGGGGTAGTCTTTGCACATTTTTTCCAACGTGGTTTTACTGCAAGTGGCAGAACATGAATCTGAATTAATGCACATTGCTCCTCTTATATCCCTCAGACATTAGAGATTGATGCCATTTAAGATGCATTGACCCTCAGTTAGCTCAACACGTGTAAAACGGAGCCTGCAGACCAAGCACGGGCGAAGACTGACGCCTGCAGTCAAGTGCGTAGGGCAAAAACCAGCCGCCTGCAGCCTAGACTCCGGGATTAAACTGTCCGCGGTCGGCACACTCACTGTACTCACATGCCAGGAGACTTGGGAAGCAACGGGACAACGCGGCACCGCCAATCGGAGGCAGGGACACGCACGGCACCGCCAGACCGTCTGCGCGCGGCAGCAGACCACGAGGAACGAGCAGCACAGAACCGCGGAGGGGCCCCGCGGAGCAGCCCGCAGAAGAGCCCGCAGAGGAGGAGAGCAGTGGGGATATGCGAACCACAGCAGGTGCAGGGACGCGGAGGAGGAGCAGACCACGAGCAGCCAGACTGAGGACAGCCGGGCCACGCGCACGAGCAACACGTGAGCAGAAGCGACCCCTCCAGAACAACGCATGCATTTGCGAACAGGAGCGTTAGCGACATGCACCTTGCAGGCTTCAGAAGTTTGCAGACTTCAGAAGATCGGGAAGTGGGCGTCTCCGGCTTTTAACTTGCTGTCCTGGTGGTTATTGGTTGACTGGGTGTGGGCGTTGCTGGTATTGATGAGTCGAGGAAGAGCAGCCTGTGGCCTGGCAGCAACAGCCGGGTCTACCACGGTGAACTTTCGCGAAAGCTCCATCTCCGATATACAGTGCCTTGCGAATGTATTCGGCCCCCTTGAACCTTTCAACATTTCGCCACATTTCAGGCTTATAACATAAAGATATAACATTTTAATTTTTTGTCATGAATCAACAACAAGTGGGACACAATCGTGAAGTGGAACAAACTGTATTGGATAATTTAAACTTTTTTAACAAATAAAAAACTGAAAAGTGGGGCGTGCAATATTATTCGGCCCCTTTACTTTCAGTGCAGCAACGATATGTTTGGCGTAAAAGCAACACAGCTCATCACCCTGAACACACCATCCCCACTGTCAAACATGGTGGTGGCAGCATCATGCTTTGGGCCTGCTTTTCTTCAGCAGGGACAGGGAAGATGGCTAAAATTGATGGGAAGATGGATGGAGCCAAATACAGGACCATTCTGGAAGAAAACCTGTTGGAGTCTGCAAAAGACCTGAGACTGGGACGGAGATTTATCTTCCAACAGGACAATGATCCAAAACATAAAGCCAAATCTACAATGGAATGGTTCACAAATAGACGTATCCAGGTGTTAGAATGGCCAAGTCAAAGTCCAGACCTGAATCCAATCGAGAATCTGTGGAAAGAGCTGAAGACTGCTGTTCACAAACGCTCTCCATCCAACCTCACTGAGCTCCAGCTGTTTTGCAAGGAAGAATGGGAAAGAATTCCAGTCTCTCGATGTGCAAAACTGATAGAGACATACCCCAAGCGACTTGCAGCTGTAATTGCAGCAAAAGGTGGCGCTGCAAAGTATTAGCGCAAAGGGGCCGAATAATATTGCACGCCCCACTTTACAGTTTTTTATTTGTTAAAAAAGTTTAAATTATCCAATAAATTTTGTTCCACTTCACGATTGTGTCCCACTTGTTGTGGCGAAATGTTGAAAGGTTCAAGGTGGCCGAATACTTTCGCAAGGCACTGTATTATTGCCCTGGTTTCAGTGGCGGGGAGTGGGTGGCGGCTGTTTCTGCTGTTTATTGTATTTTATTTCATTCATACAAAAATAAAACAAGGCGAGATAAAAGTTTGATGAAGATTGGGCAGGAAAATTATCAAATAAATGATCCTAACCGTTAAAAGAGAGAACATGCCTTTTGTATGTTTACACCTGTACATGTTAGCAGCAGTATGTTTACACCTGTACATGTTAGCAGCAGTATGTTTACACCTGTACATGTTAGCAGCAGTATGTTTACACCTGTACATGTTAGCAGCAGTATGTTTACACCTGTACATGTTAGCAGCAGTATGTTTACATCTGTACATGTTAGCAGCAGTATGTTTACATCTGTACATGTTAGCAGCAGTATGTTTACATCTGTACATGTTAGCAGCAGTATGTTTACATCTGTACATGTTAGCAGCAGTATGTTTACACCTGTACATGTTAGCAGCAGTATGTTTACACCTGTACATGTTAGCAGCAGTATGTTTACACCTGTACATGTTAGCAGCAGTATGTTTACACCTGTACATGTTAGCAGCAGTATGTTTACACCTGTACATGTTAGCAGCAGTATGTTTACACCTGTACATGTTAGCAGCAGTATGTTAGCATCCGTTCATCTCAGAAATTCACTACTTTAGTCCAATGGCTTTACTATTTCTGACTTGTTTTGAGGTCAGTTTATCAAAAATAGGGCTTTGTAAATAGAATAGAACAGAATATGAACTGATGCAAGTTTTTATAGTGTTTTTTTTTTTTTTTTGCATGCAAAGGAAGTCCACAATATTGGTGTGAAAAAGTCCGAAATCCAAACCACAGGAATATATTTGTGTTCCCGGCCTACGCCACGGACCAGAATAGAGACCAGAATAGACGACGGAAAACACAGTTCAGGCCCAGAGCGGCGGGTGTTTTTACCACAGTAGTAATTACCCGGCAGCTTTGTGATGTCACGTCTCCCCTCTCTGTTCTATGGCTCTGACTCGGTCTCGTCGTCTCGTCGTCTCGTCGTGTGGCAGTTGATAGAAACTCCCAGAAAGCGCAGCAGGCGACAGGTGGTGGTGGACGACGAGGACGAGCGGCCGCTGGTCATCGAGCCGCAGGCCGCCATCACTCTGCACTCCCCCAAGAAGGAGAGCGTCCTGCTGGTGAGACGCTGTCCTCTGTCCCCCTGTCTCTGTCCTCATGTCTCTGTCCTCATGTCTCTGTCCTCTGTCCTCATGTCTCTGTCCTCATGTCTCTGTCCTCTGTCCTCATGTCTCTGTCCTCATGTCTCTGTCCTCATGTCTCTGTCCCCCTGTCTCTGTCCCATGTCCTGTCTCTGTCCTCATGTCTCTGTCCTCATGTCTCTGTCCTCATGTCTCTGTCCTGATGTCTCTGTCCCCCTGTCTCTGTCCTCATGTCTCTGTCCTCATGTCTCTGTCCTGATGTCTCTGTCCTCATGTCTCTGTCCTGATGTCTCTGTCCTCATGTCTCTGTCCTGATGTCTCTGTCCTCATGTCTCTGTCCTGTTGTCTCTGTCCTCATGTCTCTGTCCTCATGTCTCTGTCCCCCTGTCTCTGTCCTGTTGTCTCTGTCCTCATGTCTCTGTCCTGATGTCTCTGTCCTCATGTCTCTGTCCTCATGTCTCTGTCCTGATGTCTCTCTCCTGATGTCTCTCTCCTGATGTCTCTGTCCTGATGTCTCTCTCCTGATGTCTCTGTCCTGATGTCTCTGTCCTGATGTCTCTGTCCTGATGTCTCTGTCCTAATGTCTCTGTCCTCTGTCCTGATGTCTTTGTCTTGATGTCTTTGTCCTGATGTCTCTCTCCTGATGTCTCTGTCCTGATGTCGCTGTCCTGATGTCTCTGTCCTGATGTCTCTGTCCTAATGTCTCTGTGCTGATGTCTCTGTCCTGATGTCTCTGTCCCCTGTCCTGATGTCTTTGTCCTGATGTCTTTGTCCTGATGTCTCTGTCCTGATGTCTCTGTCCTGATGTCTCTGTCCTCTGTCCTGATGTCTCTCTCCTGATGTCTCTGTCCTGATGTCGCTGTCCTGATGTCTCTGTCCTGATGTCTCTGTCCTAATGTCTCTGTCCTGATGTCTCTGTCCTCTGTCCTGATGTCTTTGTCCTGATGTCTCTCTCCTGATGTCTCTGTCCTGATGTCTCTGTCCTGATGTCTCTGTCCTAATGTCTCTGTCTTCTGTCCTGATGGCTCTGTCCTGATGTCTCTGTCCTGATGTCTCTGTCCTAATGTCTCTGTCCTCTGTCCTGATGTCTTTGTCCTGATGTCTCTCTCCTGATGTCGCTGTCCTGATGTCGCTGTCCTGATGTCTCTGTCCTGATGTCTCTGTGCTGATGTCTCTGTCCTGATGTCTCTGTCCTGATGTCTCTGTCCTCTGTCCTGATGTCTTTGTTCTGATGTCTTTGTCCTGATGTCTCTCTCCTGATGTCTCTGTCCTGATGTCGCTGTCCTGATGTTTCTGTCCTGATGTCTCTGTCCTAATGTCTCTGTCCTAATGTCTCTGTCCTGATGTCTCTGTCCTGATGTCTCTGTCCTCTGTCCTGATGTCTTTGTCCTGATGTCTCTCTCCTGATGTCTCTGTCCTGATGTCTCTGTCCTCTTGCCTCAGGACTGCTCCAAAGCGACGTCCCGCTGTTGGACCTTCAGTTGTCCTCTGCTGAACATGACGACCACAGCTCAGATCCACGTCCGATCTCGTCTCTGGAACAGCACCATGATCGAGGTCAGTACAGGAGGAGACTGGGCCAATGTAGCAAACCTAAGGCTGTCCCAACAGAAGGTACGCGGACCCTAGGGGAACACACTGGTGTTACAGGTAGTGTGATATAACAGGGGATTTTATATTTATTCTCTTATTTGTTTTTCAAGAACAAAAACAAACAAGATAACACACACACAGGTTCCAGAATTGTTCCATGAGCTGCAGAGTCCAGGACACTTCTTATGCAGAGACCTAGCTTGCCATAAACGTTCTCCATTCTTCCTAAATCCAACCCAGTATTTATAGTATTATACTGTATCGTATTATGGTGAGTTTCTGGAGGTAACAATGTCTGGTTCTGGTGTGTGTTCTTACAGGACTACAAAAACGCTCTGAGAGTGGAGGTCCGCGGCCATGCCTTCCTGAAGCTGATAACAGACACTCCCACAATCAAGATGGACACACAGAGCGCTGAGGTTTGTCATGGAGTACAGCCATCCATATTTATGTGCAGAAGATTATAGATTATAGTGTTATTACTGTGTTCATGTGCAGTAGATTATAGATTATAGGGTTATTACTGTGTTCATGTGCAGTAGATTATAGATTATACTGTTATTACTGTGTTCATTTGCAGTAGATTATAGATTATACTGTTATTACTGTGTTCATGTGCAGTAGATTATAGATTATAGGGTTATTACTGTGTTCATGTGCAGTAGATTATAGATTATACTGTTATTACTGTGTTCATGTGCAGTAGATTATAGATTATACTGTTATTACTGTGTTCATGTGCAGTAGTTTATAGATTATACTGTTATTACTGTGTTCATGTGCAGTAGATTATAGATTATACTGTTATTACTGTGTTCATGTGCAGTAGATTATAGATTATACTGTTATTACTGTGTTCATGTGCAGTAGATTATAGATTATACTGTTATTACTGTGTTCATGTGCAGTAGATTATAGATTATACTGTTATTACTGTGTTCATGTGCAGTAGATTATAGATTATACTGTTATTACTGTGTTCATGTGCAGTAGATTATAGATTATACTGTTATTACTGTGTTAATGTGCAGTAGATTATAGATTATAGGGTTATTACTGTGTTCATGTGCAGTAGATTATAGATTATACTGTTATTACTGTGCTCATGTGCAGTAGATTATATATTATATTGTTATTACTGTGTTCATGTGCAGTAGATTATAGATTATACTGTTATTACTGTGCTCATGTGCAGTAGATTATAGATTATACTGTTATTACTGTGTTCATGTGCAGTAGATTATAGATTATACTGTTATTACTGTGTTCATGTGCAGTAGATTATAGATTATAGTGTTATTACTGTGTTCATGTGCAGTAGATTATAGATTATACTGTTATTACTGTGTTCATGTGCAGTAGATTATAGATTATATTGTTATTAATGTGTTCATGTGCAGTAGATTATAGATTATAGTGTTATTACTGTGTTCATGTGCAGTAGATTATAGATTATATTGTTATTACTGTGTTCATGTGCAGTAGATTATAGATTATACTGTTATTACTGTATTCATGTGCAGTAGATTATAGATTATACTGTTATTACTGTGTTCATGTGCAGTAGATTATAGATTATACTGTTATTACTGTGTTCATGTGCAGTAGATTATAGATTATACTGTTATTACTGTGTTCATGTGCAGTAGATTATAGATTATAGTGTTATTACTGTGTTCATGTGCAGTAGATTATAGATTATATTGTTATTACTGTGTTCATGTGCAGTAGATTATAGATTATACTGTTATTACTGTGTTCATGTGCAGTAGATTATAGATTATACTGTTATTACTGTGTTCATGTGCAGTAGATTATAGATTATAGTGTTATTACTGTGTTCATGTGCAGTAGATTATAGATTATACTGTTATTACTGTGTTCATGTGCAGTAGATTATAGATTATAGTGTTATTACTGTGTTCATGTGCAGTAGATTATAGATTATATTGTTATTACTGTGTTCATGTGCAGTAGATTATAGATTATACTGTTATTACTGTGTTCATGTGCAGTAGATTATAGATTATACTGTTATTACTGTGTTCATGTGCAGTAGATTATAGATTATAGTGTTATTACTGTGTTCATGTGCAGTAGATTATAGATTATACTGTTATTACTGTGTTCATGTGCAGTAGATTATAGATTATATTGTTATTAATGTGTTCATGTGCAGTAGATTATAGATTATAGTGTTATTACTGTGTTCATGTGCAGTAGATTATAGATTATACTGTTATTACTGTGCTCATGTGCAGTAGATTATATATTATATTGTTATTACTGTGTTCATGTGCAGTAGATTATAGATTATACTGTTATTACTGTGCTCATGTGCAGTAGATTATAGATTATACTGTTATTACTGTGTTCATGTGCAGTAGATTATAGATTATACTGTTATTACTGTGTTCATGTGCAGTAGATTATAGATTATAGTGTTATTACTGTGTTCATGTGCAGTAGATCATAGATTATACTGTTATTACTGTGTTCATGTGCAGTAGATTATAGATTATATTGTTATTAATGTGTTCATGTGCAGTAGATTATAGATTATAGTGTTATTACTGTGTTCATGTGCAGTAGATTATAGATTATATTGTTATTACTGTGTTCATGTGCAGTAGATTATAGATTATACTGTTATTACTGTATTCATGTGCAGTAGATTATAGATTATACTGTTATTACTGTAGACTGTTATACTGTGTTCATGTGCAGTAGATTATAGATTATACTGTTATTACTGTGTTCATGTGCAGTAGATTATAGATTATACTGTTATTACTGTGTTCATGTGCAGTAGATTATAGATTATACTGTTATTACTGTGTTCATGTGCAGTAGATTTGCAGTAGAGTAGATTATAGATTATACTGTTATTACTGTGTTCATGTGCAGTAGATTATAGATTATACTGTTATTACTGTGTTCATGTGCAGTAGATTATAGATTATATTGTTATTAATGTGTTCATGTGCAGTAGATTATAGATTATAGTGTTATTACTGTGTTCATGTGCAGTAGATTATAGATTATATTGTTATTACTGTGTTCATGTGCAGTAGATTATAGATTATACTGTTATTACTGTGTTCATGTGCAGTAGATTATAGATTATACTGTTATTACTGTGTTCATGTGCAGTAGATTATAGATTATAGTGTTATTACTGTGTTCATGTGCAGTAGATTATAGATTATACTGTTATTACTGTGTTCATGTGCAGTAGATTATAGATTATATGTTATACAGTAGATTATAGATTATACTGTTATTACTGTGTTCATGTGCAGTAGATTATAGATTATAGTGTTATTACTGTGTTCATGTGCAGTAGATTATAGATTATATTGTTATTACTGTGTTCATGTGCAGTAGATTATAGATTATACTGTTATTACTGTGTTCATGTGCAGTAGATTATTCTGTTATTGTTCAGTTCCGAGTGCAGATAGACCCCCTGGAGGCTGTGGACCCGCAGTACGAGCTGCCTCTCTGGATCATCATCTCTGCTGCTGTGGCTGGGATTGTGCTCTTGGGGATCATTATCATCATAATGTGGAAGGTAAGACACACACCTCTACTTCACTCTGGCAGAAGTACTCAACCATAGTACTTCTGAGTATTCTGCTCAGTTAGAAAAGAGCAGAATACAGCCTTATGTTTGTCTACTGTACATAAACAACGACATTTCATTTCATTTGTGACCTGAAGTCCTTCATCAACACAACACCTGCTTCTGTCAAATCAGCACATTTCATAGACAGTGATTCTTAAAGCTGGGGTAACTCACTTTCAAACCACAAACATGTTAAACTAGCTCTACAACAGTTTTCTTCGATGTATTTTTAGCTTTTTCAGACAGAAAGGTGAAAAGGAGGACCACACGCACTCAGCCAATCAGCTCTCAGCCAGAGGGAGCAGTTGGTGGTCCCAGGTCCAATCAAGGCTCCACGCTGTGATTGGACAGTGGAAACAGGAACACACTGTAAACCCTCTTCATGAGTCAAAAACAGCTTCAGAGAAAACTTTTTAAAACTCTGCTCTTGGTCCAACACTAAGTTCCACAAACCTGTGAAAGCTGCAGGACGTGAATGAGTTTAAACCAGGTTTGTTTAGTCGCTGTGGATTTTAAAAGTTTGCGGAAATTGCCTTCATTTTGATCCGACGCAGATCAAATAACTGCGTGGTCACATGACGCCGTGGTCACATGACGCCGTGGTCACATGTCAGCGTGGTCACATGACGCCGTGGTCACATGTCAGCGTGGTCACATGTCAGCGTGGTCACATGACGCCGTGGTCACATGTCAGCGTGGTCACATGTCAACGTGGTCACATGTCAGCGTGGTCACATGTCAGCGCGGTCACATGACGCCGTGGTCACATGACAGCGTGGTCACATGTCAGCGTGGTCACATGACAGCGTGGTCACATGTCAGCGTGGTCACATGACGCCGTGGTCACATGTCAGCGTGGTCACATGACGCCGTGGTCACATGACGCCGTGGTCACATGACGTCAGTTCCAGTCCTGTGTGATCGCTACACGTTTAGACCAGACGACCAGACGTTTGATCGTTAACATGGAAAGTGTCAAATAGTGGCTCACAGGGCTCTTTCTTGTGCGTGCAGAAGGTACATGTACCTATGTAGATGAAGACGACATGTTAGGGGCTGATCTGAACATGTTACTTTTACAAGACTCTTTGTGTTTGGTCAAACATACATTCATAATGAAAGAATAAAGTGATGTACCCCAGCTTTAACCATGGGCAGCTTACAGTGTTAAAGTCTCATCACTCCAGTCTCATCTTCATTAACCTTTGACCCCGCCCTCCACTAGTGCGGCTTCTTCCAGCGCGCCAGTCGCAGAGAGATGTACGAGGCCAAAGCACAGAAGGCTGAGATGAAGATCCAGCCCTCAGAGACAGAGAAGCTGACGGAGGACTACTGACCCCGCTGTGGGGGACTCAGGGCCATCGGGGTAAAGCTTCCCCAGTTCTTCTCTCTCGATCCTGGGTGTGGTGTTGGCTCCGGCAGCTGTCAGGGCTGTGGGGGAAGGGCACCAATGAGGACACATCAAGAGACAACTAGAAACTGAAAGTAGCTAAAATAGTATACAATATTATTTATTTGTTTTATCTTCCAGGAGTAAAAATCTCTTGGTGTTAATCTGGACCTACTGTAAAAATAGTAGATACAAGCGTGATAACCATTATGTGATAACCTTAAAACAATCTGGCATTAGGGGTGTTTTAAAGAAACTATTTTAGATGAATATGGATGTTTTAAAATTAGATTTGATATTCATATGTTAGAAAAAATTATTCAATATGTACTTTAATAAATGAGAACTGCTGTTGTCAAAGATGGCCGCCTGCCCCGCCCTGCCCCTTCCTGCCCCGCCCTGCCAGCCCCCTTTTTGTACTAACCTTTCTCACCTGTAACTCCTTGCTCCTGCTTACACCTCCTCCTCATGCAGCTTCCTCTCTGCGGATTCCCAAACTCCTCTTTTATCCTCCTCCTCTTCTTCCGCCTCCTCTGATCCTCTGGTCACCGTCCTCTGTCCTCTCTCTCCTCAGCTCGGCTTCTTCTCGAGGGCCGCTTACTACCGGGTGATGCCTAAACACCGGGGGCTCAGAGTCTGCCAGGCCGACCGCCATCAACTCAACTTGGGATTTCAGCCGGAAGAGGCGCACAGAAAGCACTGGATTACCAGCTGGAGCGAGTGAGAGTACTCGAGTATCCCACTGTCGCCCTGGGAGCACAGTCAGAGCATGGATCGGAGACTGAAACAGACTCTGGCTCCACAGTGCAATAAACAGCTGCGGGGAAGACTCAAAGACAGTGATGTACTTTGGAATCACAGACTGTACATCTGGTTCCAGGACATGAACCGTTTCCAGACTGCTTTTTTTTTTATCAAGTGAATAATTGAAAACGCTGAAAATTCCTTGTTTGTGTTTTTAACTGTGGATATTGGATCAACGGCAACGTACTGTGCTTTTTTTGTATTATTTATTTGACCTGTGACTGGTTTCAATCGTGCCTTAATGTTTCACGTGCAGGAAGTCGCGACACTGGAGATATGGATTTGTACTTTTTATCACTGTCGAATGTAAATATTGGTCCGGATGATTTCATATTTTCTCTCACAAGACTTTTGCGGAGGGACAGAGAGGCTCGTCCTGCAGCACCGACACTGAGGAGTCTGGGAACGTTTTTATGGAGCGCTCTGCTGCTCTGAGGCGGACTCTGAAAAAGGGAATGTGTAAAGACTGATGCTTCTTTCTGTGGACATTCAATTGAATTAAAATGTTTGTAAAAGAAAAAAAGAAACGGCTGTATGTGGCCGGACGAGGTGTTTGTGTCCGTTCTGTTTGAGATGCATCAGGATTGAATCTAAATGAGAAATAATTACATTGTTCAAACAGATAGATACAGAGACAGACAGAGATAGATACTTTATTGATCCCTTTGGGTAAAATTCATACAAACACAACAGATCATTCTAAAAATAGCTATTTATCTAACATTAAAAGTAGCTAACAATAAATGGAGTTAACAATACTAGTAGCTAACATTAAAAGTAGCTAACATTAAAAGTAGCTAACAATAAAAAGTAGGTAACAATAAAAAGTAGGTAACAATACAAATAGCTAACATTAAAAGTGGCTAACAATAAAAAGTAGCTAACAATACAAGTAGCTAACATTAAAAGTAGCTAACGATAAAAACAGCTAACATTATAATTAGTTAACAATAAAACTAGCTAACATTAAAAGAAGCTAACGATCAAATTAGGCAACAATACAAGTAGCTAACGATCAAAAGTCCCTAAAAAAAGGAGTTAACATTAAAAGTAGCTAACAATAAAAAGTAGCTAACAATAAAAAGTAGCCAACATTAAAAGAAACTAACAATAAAAGTAGCTCACTTTAAAAGTAGCTAACAATAAAAGTAGCTAACTATACAAGTAGTATTAAAATGCAAAAGCACTTCAGGTCATCCGGGATTAAAAAACCCCTTAAACAGTGTGAATCAGCTGACAGCAGATATAGGAAAGTGAAATGATCTAACTGCATTTAGAGCAAACGAAAATGTGGATATGTGATAATAATGATAATAATAATAATCATGCTTTGGGTTTTCTGGACTTTCAGCGAAGCTTCACTGGACATTATTCATTCACTCAGTCCACGGCGGTGATGAACTATTTACAAGTGTTCCCAATATCATTCTTGTATCGCTCTAAATCACTGCAGCAGTCATCAAGGGTTACAAAGGTGTCAGTTCCTCAACAACAGATTAGAGAAACACAGGAAATGCAATAATGACAAACACATAGGAGCCTTTGGTCTGTAGGGAGCGGGATAAACACTGTCCATAAATGTTGATACATGTGAACAAACGTCCACATCATCAATGACCTCAGACCCTTCTGCATCAGAGAGGAACCACTCAAAAACACAGTGAGAAAAAGAGAAAGAGATTTGCTCCCACAATCAGGCTGTATAGATCCTGGACAATTTTTGTGTTCCCAGGGGTCTCCCATCACAGCTCAAACCAGGGGCTGTCCTGCATGTAGCTTCTATTGTCTGCCAGATTCAGGCTTTCACATGTGGACACCTCACAATAAAACCATATATTGAGTTTCATACGATCAAAACACTTCTATATATCACTATTTTCCACATGGATGTATTTTGGCCTCTGTCTCATTTTTAGATCATCTGTCTCAGACTCTAACCCCAAAAAGAGGCCCTCTCCTCAGCTCTCAGCCCAAAGAAAAGTCAGCCAATAATACTGACTTCCAGGGCTCTTTCTGACAAATGTGCAAGAGATTAAATATTTACTAATAAGATGCTCCATGTTGTGGTGTTATATTTGATAAAACTCTGTTGTGACAAACAGCCTGTCAAAATGTCAAAACAAATTGTGTTTTTTATCCCCACACATTCTTGGTAAGTTTTCTCGATTCTAAAGCCTAATATGGTCAGCATCTTTCATCAGGAACTTTAAAAACAAATGGTCTTTGGTGAATATAAAGTCCATATAAACATCCTCATAATGAAAGAGACGTCATGAAAAGTCAACAAAAATAAAGTTTTTATTATAGAAATGCAAATAATCGAACACAAACATACATTAAAAACAAAAAATCACCATAAACATTTACAAACATTCAGTTGAAGCGTTTCTCTTCTACACATTAAAATATGCCAAATAATTTACAAAACGCATTGGTCATTGCATAGCCAACATAATCGGAGTGCGCACAGAATAAATATACAAGACAGGGACGCAGTGTGCCTCTATGACGTGGGCTTGAGCTCCAGAGTGGATATGGACTTCTCAGGCTTTTTAGATTTTCTATATTGATAAGCTAAAATGATAGTGGCCACGAGGAGAACCAGGCCCAGGACCAGCAGGACCCACTGTCCGGCCGCGGCTGCAGCGCTGTCCAGGCTCATGCCCAGGAAGTCCACCGTCCCGCCGCCGCCGCCGCCTGTGGGAGCAGAGAGAGGGTCAGAGTGGCCATGAGGGGGCGCTGTCTACTGCAGGTAACTTTTTTTTTTTTTTTTTTGTTTTTTTTGTTTTTTTTTTTTTTTGATTTTTTTTTTTTTTATTGAAAAATATACACAAATAACAAACAAGCTCGAGGCTCAGGTATGCAAGGCTTCAGCTTTCAGTGTAAACAAAAATATACAAAATACAGATACAAAAAAATATATATATATATATTTACAGTGCAAATTCGTTACATACATCTTTGGTCTTCATGGCTTTGACATTAGTACAATATTTCAACGAGGTCAAATAAGAGGACATTAGTGATTCAAATACAACCAGTTTGGGTTTTTGGTTGAGGTACTTACAGCTATGGATATGATACTTGGCCAGTATTAATATTAGATTGGAAATAAACCGTTTGTTTGGAGGGAGATTTTTTAAATAAATACCAAACAAAATATCTTTAAGGTTTAGTTGTAAATCTATGGTAAGTTTTCTATTCACAAATAGATTAATGTCTTTCCAAAATACTTGTGTGTAAGAACATTCCCAGAAAAGATGACTAATTGATTCTACAGTGACATGACAAAATGAGCAAAGAGGGTCAACATTTAAACGATATTTGGATGTTACACTGTTAACCGGGTAACATCTATGCAAAATCTTGAGGCATACTTCACGAATCTTATTGGTAACAAAAAAATGTTTCGGCAATAACCACACAGAGTCCCATTCAATATCATTAAATAAATTGTCCCACACAAATATAGAAGCTGGTTTCCTAATGGAGTCTCTTACGATGAGCTCTCTAATACATTTGTTATTTGTTTTGACACTTAAAAAGGGGTCAGAATTACCAATATATAACTCTCGGGATAAATCTATGGTAGGATTGTGAACATAGGTTGACATCAATATTTTGACACCTGACGGAATAGCATCAAAAACAATTGCAAATTCCTTTGGCAACACTGGGAAATTATATATATGCAAGAATTCATTGTAAGAATACGTTATGCCTCTTTTGTTAAATAACTGATGTACATAAATTATACCATGGTTAACCCATTTTTGTAAGAACAGTGATTTGTGCTTAAAGCATATATCCATATTATTCCAAATACAATACTTGTGAGGTGAAAAATTGTGCTTATAAACTAGAGACCAGGATAACAATAACTGTTTGTGAAAATTAGAAAGTTTAACGGGGAATTTTTCTATCTTATAATTGCACCTTAATAGAAAATGTAAACCTCCTAAAGCTTCAAATACATGTGTAGCAATGAAATTCCATAAAGAATTTGGATTCTGTAAATATCTTTTTATCCATTTGATTTTGAAAGAATGATGCAAGGTTTTAAAATCTAGAACATTGAACCCACCAGAGGATAGCTTGTTAATCATTACATCCTTTTTTATAAGGTGTGACTTTTTTTTCCAAATAAAGTCAAATAAAATTTTGTTTACCTTTGTATTTATGTCATTAGAGACTTCAAGTGCTGAGCTGGCATAAACTAAATTTGAAAGACCTTCAGCTTTGGAAAGTAATATTCTACCAGAAATAGACAGGTCTCTCCATAGCCACATATTAAATTTCTTTTGTATTAGCAAAGTAAGGGGATTGAAGTTTTCTCTTGGTCTTAAGTTTTCATCTTTCATAATAGTAATTCCCAAGTATTTCACTTTTTGTTTCACAGGGATTCCTAATATTTCTGACTGACAACAGTCTTTGACAGGAAATAGTTCACATTTAGAAAGGTTGAGTTTGAGACCAGAGGCTAATGAAAAAATATCTAATAGCTTTATAGCACAATCTATTTGAGAGGCATCTCTTAAAAAAAGCGTGGTGTCATCAGCTAGTTGGCTTAACCTTATTTCTCTGCCAGCAATAGTAATACCTTTAAGACAACTATTTTGAATTGAATATGCTAAAATTTGCATAGGTAAAAGGAATAGAAAGGCACTTAGGGGACATCCTTGGCGGATACCGCGTTCAACATTGAACCTACCCGTAGTCCCATGAGGTAATTTGATTGAACTATTTGCAGCAGAGTACAAGGTTCGAACAGATTTCTTAAAAAATTCACCAAAGCCAAAAAGATCTAATGTTTTGAACAAAAATGTATGCTCCACCGAATCGAATGCTTTCTGAAAGTCCAAGAATAAGATAAAGCTATCTTCTGAGATTAAATCAGAGTAATCTAACAGGTCTAAAATGAGTCTTATATTGTCAATAATGTATCGCCCAGTCATAAAACCATTCTGGGATTCCTCTATTACACAATGAAGCACCTTTTTTAGCCTAGTTGCAAGAGAAAGAGCTAAAATTTTGTAATCATTATTGAGAAGTGTTATGGGACGCCAATTGTCCAATAGAGCAACATCTTTATGAGGTTTGGGAATTAAGGTAATCAAGCCTTGGCATAGTGAAGGTGGAAGTTGTTCTTTGTTTATACTTTCTGAAAATACTTTTAAAATAAATGGAGCAAGCTGAGGAGAAAAGGCTTTATAAAACTCAGAGGTTAACCCGTCTGTACCTGGAGATTTGTTCAGTTTAAGCTTTTTAATAGCATCAAATATCTCCAAAGCTGTAATTGGTGAGTCACAAATTGCTTGATTTGAATCCCCAATAAATTTCACCTGATCTACATGCTTAAAGAATTCATTCATATGCATTAGTGAGAAGTTGGATTTGTATAGATCTTTGTAAAAATGTTCACAAAATTTAGAAATAGTTTTGGGATTTTCTGTGACGGCACCATTAATGGAGAGTCTGTTTATGTTATTTTTTGTTTGCCTTTGTTTTTCTAGTTTAAAAAAGTAACTTGAGTTTTGTTCACCTTCTTCTAACCATTTTGCTTTGGATCGAATAAAGGCTCCTTTAGTTTTATTGATGTAAAGCTTATCTAAATTTAACTGGAGTGTTGAAGCTTGAGCTTGTTGAGAATCAGACATATTTTCTGGTAAAATAGAAGATAAAGAGACTAGTTTATTGATTAGGTCATTTTCTTCTTTTTTCTTCTCTTTTTTAAGTTTTGCTCCAGTTTTCATAAATAACGTCCTCAGTTCAAATTTTAGGAGCTCCCAGTATTTTTGATATTCACCTGCGGTCTCTGCCATTTTAAAGAATTGAGAGATTTTATTGTTTACCAACTCACAAAGTGCATCATTTAGTAAAAGATAGTTGTTAAGTTTCCAATAGGCTGGACATCTTTTGGGCTCACCATTTGGTGATCTCTGTAAGGTAAGTGAAATAGCTTTATGGTCAGTTAAAGGAGTTGGAATAATTTCGCTTTTGCATTTTAATTGAGTTAAGCATTCGGAAACTAACCAGAAATCAATTCTGGATTGTAGCGAACCAACTCTATTTTTCCAAGTAAATTCTCTGCTATTCGGATTGTTGATTCTCCATATATCCACTAGGCCTCTTTCATTGATAAACTCATTCAAATAATCATTAACTTTTTGTCTGTTAGGATACCTGTCAATTTCATCATTAAATGTACAATTGAAATCTCCCCCGAAAATTATCTTTACATCTGGAAACTTTTCAATAATACTTTCTATTTTGTCATTTAAATCTAGAATTAGATCTTTGTTTTCCTTTACATTAGTATAGCCATACACATTCCCCAAGAGAAATATCTGATTATTATGAGCAAATACCAGGAGAGTATAATGACCATTTAAGTCTGTATGAGTAGAAATAACCTTTCCGTTGAATTTATGTTTCAAAGTGAGAGTTCCTGCTGAGTGGTGATTGCCATGTGACATCCAAATGTCCTCTCCCCATTGTGACTTCCAAAACTTATAATCTTCATCAGATGAGTGGGATTCCTGAATTAAACAAAAGTCTGCATCAAAGTTTTTAGCATAGAGAAAAATTGCCTTGCGTTTAGAAATGTCCCTTAAGCCTCGAGCATTAACAGAAATAAATTTCAACAGAGAAATGTTTAAATAAAAAATAAAAAAACAGTCAGAACAGTTCCTTCTTTAACTTGGAAAGAAGTGACATGAGAAGGCAGAGCTTATTCCCTTATGAAGTTGAGATCAGCATCTTAATGTCAAAATATTTCTTTGTTGTCGATAAAGGCTCTTCCCCCGACAAAGTAGGCAATCTTCTTTTCCTCCCGGGCCTTCTGGATGAGGGGCCACAAACGATTTCGTTTTTCGCGGTCCTCCAGCGTCAGGTCCTCCTTGAAGCGCAGAAGTCGTTGTTTCAGATGATCATGGTTCTTTGACATCTTCCAAATGGCGTCGCGATAGTGCCTCATAGAGAACTGGATGATAATATCTCTCGGTTGGGACCTGGTTGAATTGGGTCTACCGAGCCTATGCACAGAGTCTATCACATCCTTAAATTTGTCCTTGTAGCCTGGGGCTACGTTTTGACAAATCTCAATCACAGCGCGCCTCACTTCTTCATCTTCTCTCTCTTGCAGCCCACGCAAACGTAAATTCCATCTACGCTTGTAACGCGCCAATTCAACCACTTTGCTTTCAAGCTGTTGGATCATTTCTTCAGCTTTGTCTACTCTTTGTTCAGTTTTCCTTGCTGTCCCTTTTATGTCTTGTACCTCTGCCGAGAGAAAATCAACAGATCGTTTCAGCTCATCAATGGACTTTCCGATGGTAGAACCTTGCTCTTCGATAGCTAGCTTTAGCGCCGCCACTATGCTGTCCGCGGTTTCTTGCTCCATTTTACCTTTTTTGTTGTTAAGAGATTTAGTCGGAGTCACAGGTGGTTTGTTTTCACTTTTGCGCTTGGTCGAGGGGTTACTCATTATAGTGCGTGTCTTGAGTTGAGATGAAAGATGCTTTTTTTCCCCCACAAAAGTCGGGAGCTGCTCTGCCACAGTGCTTACCGCCTCGCCGCCATCCTCTTTTTTCCTGCAGGTAACTTGTAGTGATGTATATGAGTGTACGTGACGCTTTTCTGATCAAAAATGTTTTAAAAAGCTACAAACAAAGCAAAAGAAAAGTCTGAGTTCTGTGATGCAGTTTACATGATAACACAATATGTAAATGAGAATAAATATGTATATACACAAGTGCGTAAAATGCAGATAAAATTCAAACTGGGAGATAGGGAGACATGATGCCCTGCCATAGACTCCTCCCTGAACTGCGATTAAGCTCATCAGCATCACTTCACTGCTGCATTGAAACAGAGCCTCTCAGTCCCTGCATCAAGCTGCTGTTTGGACGGCAACCCTCCTCCTCCCCATCACCGTCTCTTCAGTGGAGAATTGGCTCAGCTTCGTTTGCCACCAGTGTTTAGACCCCTGTCACGATCTCTATTCTGCAGACGTCATGCAATAATCCTGCCGGGGTCTATGGCTTTAATGTTTAAATGTCATTAATATCGGTACTCCCTCTTGCATCTGGGTCTAATGTCTGAGCTGAAGCTACAAAATATTCACACAACTTGACAGAAAAATAATTCTGATGCAGTCTTTGTCTTGAGTCTTTCCAGATATATTAAGTTTAAAGTCGTTTCCAATTCAGTATTCTCTGACAATAAGGAGTCAATCATAAAAATCTAGGTTTTTCTATATATTTTTTTGATTTCCAGTGATCATAATCCTAACTGAGGTTAGTTTTTTCTATATTCTCAAATAATTACTGCTCAGGGAGTTTCTTTTTCTCTTCTTTGAGCTCTCTGACTTCAAAGTCCTTTTCTTTGTCAATTATGAGTAATATTCTCCGTTTAGTGAAAAACCTCTTAAACCAACACTGTCACTGGTTTTACAGCTGTGGGTCTTTGGTCCGTGATTCACCACTGAACAGATTTGTGCAGAATCTGGTTATTTCTATATTTATTCACATCTATTTTTACACAGTCCACGACAGCTGAAACTCAGAACACCAGAATATTGTTCAAAAGTCCATTTACTTCAAAGATTCAAACTAAAACATTACACACTCATGAATGTTGATTATTGACCTCAAACATCTCAGAAGTTGGACTGTAGTGGACTTTAGTGTAGTGTAGTGTAGTGTAGTGTAGTGCAGTGTAGTGTAGTGCAATGCAGTGTAGTGCAGTGCAGTGCAGTGCAGTGCTGTGTAGTGTAGTGTAGTGTAGTGTAGTGTAGTGCAATGCAGTGTAGTGCAGTGCAGTGCAGTGCAGTGCTGTGTAGTGTAGTGTAGTGTAGTGTAGTGCAGTGCAGTGCAGTGCTGTGTAGTGTAGTGTAGTGTAGTGTAGTGCAGTGCAGTGCAGTGCAGTGCAGTGCAGTGCAGTGCAGTGCAGTGCAGTGTAGTGTAGTGTAGTGTAGTGTAGTGTAGTGCAGTGCAGTGTAGTGCAATGCAGTGTAGTGTAGTGCAGTGCAGTGCAGTGCAGTGTAGTGTAGTGTAGTGTAGTGTAGTGCAGTGCAGTGTAGTGCAGTGCAGTGCAGTGTAGTGCAGTGCAGTGCAGTGCAGTGCAGTGCTGTGTAGTGTAGTGCAGTGTAGTGTAGTGTAGTGCAGTGCAGTGCAGTGCAGTGCAGTGCAGTGCAGTGTAGTGTAGTGTAGTGTAGTGTAGTGCAGTGCAGTGCAGTGCAGTGCAGTGCAGTGCAGTGCAGTGCAGTGAGTGTAGTGTAGTGTAGTGTAGTGCAGTGCAGTGCAGTGCAGTGCAGTGCAGTGCAGTGCAGTGCAGTGCAGTGCAGTGTAGTGTAGTGTAGTGTAGTGTAGTGTAGTGCAGTGCAGTGCAGTGCAGTGCAGTGCAGTGTAGTGCAGTGCAGTGCAGTGCAGTGCAGTGCAGTGCAGTGCAGTGCAGTGTAGTGCAGTGCAGTGCAGTGCAGTGCAGTGTAGTGTAGTGTAGTGTAGTGTAGTGCAGTGCAGTGCAGTGCAGTGCAGTGCAGTGCAGTGTAGTGCAGTGCAGTGCAGTGCAGTGCAGTGCAGTGCAGTGCAGTGCAGTGCAGTGCAGTGCAGTGCAGTGCAGTGCAGTGTAGTGTAGTGTAGTGTAGTGCAGTGCAGTGCAGTGCAGTGTAGTGTAGTGTAGTGCAGTGTAGTGCAGTGCAGTGTAGTGTAGTGTAGTGTAGTGCAGTGCAGTGCAGTGTAGTGTAGTGTAGTGTAGTGTAGTGTAGTGTAGTGTAGTGTAGTGTAGTGCAGTGTAGTGTAGTGTAGTGTAGTGTAGTGTAGTGCAGTGTAGTGCAGTGCAGTGTAGTGCAGTGTAGTGTAGTGAGTGCAGTGTATTGTGTAGTGGTCATATGACACACAGTAATGAGTCTCTGTCATATGTTAGTTTCACAGAAATAAATTCACTTTTGGACAATTTTTGGACGTTCACCTGTGTACTACTATAATCTAAAACAATGCCTGATGAATCCCCTTCCTGTGGTTTTAAAGTTAATTTCTTTTCAGTGCAGTCTCCTCAATAGAACATGGATCTGTTTCACAAACACCACGAGCTCCTTGTCAGTCTCACCTGTCGCCATGTCAGGTCTCCAGTCGTAGTCGGGCCATCCCAGAACCTCCCCGTTCTTGGCGTTCTCCGCCTCGAGCCACGTGATCAGAGGCTGGAAGTACTGCATGAGCGGCAGCGCACTCATCTTGGGCTGACCGGTGACCATGGCCATGGCCTCAGGCCACGGTTTACTGAAGCCCAGCTTCATCACGTCACTAAACACACAGATTATATTTAATGACAGTAAATGAAAGCAGACGAGTGTCCCATAATGACACATGGTCCGGGCTCTCACCCCATGAGCTTCCCTGCCTCTTTAGACTGGTAAATGTCACACGTGTGCAGCGGACCGCTGTGTTTGGCCGCGTCACACAGAGCTTTGTGGAACTGGAACTGGATCACGAAGCTGACGAAGTACCTGGAGACAGACACAGAGTGAGCTGCAGATTCACCAGATTCACCACACACTAAACTGTGTACATACAGTTTAATCTAATGGTACACACTAAACTGTACCATTAGGGTGCTCAATACGTCGATCGCGATCTACCAGTCGATCGCAAAGGTAGTATTGGTAGATCGCATTAAATAAATAAAAAATTACACATTCTGAACGAATATATACAAAAAACTCCGGGCAAAGTGGAGATTTTTGAAAACTCCGTTAATGCATTTGTGTGTAGACAGAGATAACCGGAGTTTTGCGTTCTCGCACGCCACAGTACCCCCCTAAATTCCTCTGATCACTGAAGCATGGATCATACTACCTTAAAAACTGTTCGCTGTGAGATGCTCGCAGCAGCGAACATCCTCCACATCAGAGGGCAGCAAAGTGATCGCGGGGACTCACGCTCGAAAACAACCAAACCAGGACTAAACCAGGACTAAACCAGGACTGAGGATGGGGCCAGTGCTTGTAAACATACGTCTTTACTCTGAGTGTCTTCTATGACTGTAAAAGTGCCGTTACCGGCATCTGCATCAAAGCTCCGCCCACTTCTGTGTTTTTCCCCAAACGCAGGATAGGACGTAAGAGACGCACATGTTTGGAATGTTACGAATGTGACTGATAACGCAGATGTGTGGATGCAAATTATTTTATAAACTGAGGAGGGGAAATATTTGGATAAAAAAAAAACAGGCATGGCACATGGACATGGCACCACAGTCAAATGACATCTGTGTTTTACTCAGTAATGTTTTACTGATTAGGTGACTGCACATGCGCAAACAACCGCGCTCAGTGCAGGAAAGCTAAACCACGACAAACTTGTCAGCGAGTTACCACCAATTTTCCGGACTATGCATCCCTGGCCGATTCAATTCAGTGCAAGTCATCAGAGTAAACTCGGGTAATGACAAAAAATGTACATAGGTAATTGTGTTGTGTTGTGCTATATTGGCTCATGCGGTTTTGCACGTACATAAACATACATTGTAGGTATAAAGAATATTTTTTGAAATAAATATATGATTTGCATTTATGTAGTAGATCCTTTTATAAGTAGCTCGCATGCTGAAAAAGTGTGAGCACCCCTGCATTAGACCAATGGTACAGTTTAGTGTGAGTGAGCCATACATATAAATATATATATATGTGTGTATACATGCAGTGTACAGGTATATATATCTGCATATACAGAATATAAATGTAGAGTGTATACAGTATATATATATATATATATATATATATATATATATATATATATATACCCTCAAGCTCCCAGGCCTCTGGTAGAGGACCCGAGCTTAGAGAGGGATAACCGCCCGCGGAGGGCCAAAGGTGAGTGGACAATTATTTTTATTTTAGTATGATTAGGGAGCGTGCTTACCGGACATAGGGCACGTTGGCCGGGATGTGGAACTTTGCACCCGGGTCAAAGTCGCTCTCGTTGCGGGAGACCGGGGGACACAGGCCCTGGTACTTCATCCTGAGGGCCGACAGCGTTTATAGTCTTGTTTTCAAACTGATAAGGTTTATAATTTTAGTGTTGTTATGTAGAGCTACTTGTTAATTATTATTGGAGCTGAAACACAACCACCAGGTCTGCTCATAAAACATAGGAATACGACCTCTGACACAGACACTCTACAAGATCAACAGTTTCCAATCGATAAAGTTAGCAGTGCTAATGTTGAAGTTTTAAAAGAAACACTTGGAAGCGGTCTTAACTTGTTTTCATTAATTTACTGTATGTTTTGGTTTGAACCCTTAGGGTCCATAGAAACATAATCCTCCAGGACACTTTCTATACAGCGACCTGCTTCCCTTAAACGTTCTCCTGCTTTTTTCCTATTAATAATACTAATGATAATAATAATGTTTCAAGGCTCCACTTTTTGTCTATTTCACATGAAATTTGTAAAACAACAACATTTTACTTTTTCAAGATTCTTTCTGACAAAACATGTAATATTTATTCATGAAGTTAGGAACCCCAGCTTTAACCGAAATCGACCTTCAGTCTGTTTACCTGAGGTTCCACCACTCTTTGTTGTACTCTGAGGGCGGGATGCGTCGGTCGAACACTTTCCACCGCCACTGGTCCATGAGGTATCCGAACGGCAGGAAGGCGATCTTATCCAGCGCCATGTTCATCAGGAAGTTGATGTCACTCTCTGGTTAGTGTCAAAACACAACGTGAACATTTCCATATTATCTTTTCTTTGTGCCAACAGTGATCTGTGACCCACCGGGATTGTTCTCCACTTTGTCCAGGAGCCCGATGCTCTGGAGGTGCTTGGGGGTGGACACGGACAGGGCCAGCACGTCCCCGATGGCCTCGTGGAAGCCCGGGTTGGCTCCGTCGCGGAAAGACACCGGCTGGTCCTTGTACTGCAGGAAGTACTGCACGTGGCCCATCTCATGGTGCACGGTGATCAGGTCGTCCATGGTAACCACCGTGCACTGTTTGATCCTGCGGAGAAAGCGAAACATTATCAACATTTGCTTTGGATTCTTTTTAACACAGAAACAATCAATATCTACATTACCTTCATACACATAATGAATAAAAGGGAGTAGAGCAGGGAGCGGGGGAGGCTATAATCAAGATTTTACATGTTTTATTTTTTAGATTCAGTTAAAGTAACACAAGCTTTGGCGCGGCTCCCTCACCACCGACATGACTAATAATGATATCCCCAGTTATTGTTGTGAATACATTTACTAAAAACAAAGACTAAATGGATCAATGCACCTATAAAAAATTAATTATTAATTTTGGATTAAAAGATATACTTTTAATATACCAAAGCAGAGTGTATATCAGGAGCTAATCTCTTAATCCAAACAATATTAAGTCATATGATAATCAGCTGCAGCTCAATAGAATATATATTACCTTAAACCTTGGTTATCTCACTTTTTTATTCACCAAAAAGTTATTTACGTAACAAAATCCATCTTAAACCGGCCGTTCCTCGCTTTCTAAACAGTTTTCTCTGATCATGTATTTTTGATGCATAGATCAGATTTCTCAGATAGAAAAGTGAAAAAGAGAGGACCACCCCCACTCAGCCAATCAGATCTCAGCCCAAAGAGTCAAATGGTGACTCACAGGGTCTGTCTGTTGTTATGAGATGAAGTTTAGGTAACTCAGCTTTAAATTCTGAACACTAAGACTCCCACAATTGTGAAACTACTAGAACTTCAAGAGCCGTCGTTTTGACTGCTCTCCTTCAAACCAATAGAATTCTGAGATATTACCCTAAACATGTTTTTTCGATGTATTGAAAGTACTTTTTTTCCCCTTTACTATAACTGCTGAATATAACTTGAATTGCTAGCTGGTAGCAAGTAAACATTATGTTGCTATGGTAACGAGTACTGGCTCTACTAATTTTCATATGAGCCAGGTGTCTCCAACCTTTTTCACCCAGAGAGCTACAGAGAGCTACTTTCCCGGGACGATAAAGACAGAGAGCTACTCCTTTAAGTGGTGTAACTACAGTCCAGTGTTAACTACAGTCCAGTGTTAACTACAGTCCAGTGTTAACTACAGTCCAGTGTTAATTACAGGACAGTGTTAACTACAGTCCAGTGTTAATTACAGGACAGTGTTAACTACAGGACAGTGTTAACTACAGGACAGTGTTAACTACAGTCCAGTGTTAACTACAGGACAGTGTTAACTACAGTCCAGTGTTAATTACAGGACAGTGTTAACTACAGTCCAGTGTTAATTACAGGACAGTGTTAACTACAGTCCAGTGTTAATTACAGGACAGTGTTAACTACAGGACAGTGTTAACTACAGGACAGTGTTAACTACAGTCCAGTGTTAACTACAGGACAGTGTTAACTACAGTCCAGTGTTAATTACAGGACAGTGTTAACTACAGGACAGTGTTAACTACAGGACAGTGTTAACTACAGTCCAGTGTTAATTACAGGACAGTGTTAACTACAGGACAGTGTTAACTACAGGACAGTGTTAACTACAGTCCAGTGTTAATTACAGGACAGTGTTAATTACAGGACAGTGTAAATTACAGGACAGTGTTAACTACAGGACAGTGTTAATTACAGTATGAAAGCATTTGTACCTAAAGTCTTTTCTGTTGTAGAAGTCCCAGGCTGAGGCGTGACACACCACTTTGCGATCAGAAGGTTTCTCCAGCATGGACCTGGCCCAGAACTCCGGCGGCATCTCCTTCAGACCCAGAGACGTGAAGAACTTATCCGACTCCTGGAACATTCTGAGCGCGTCCCATTTCTGGAAAATAGATACTGTATCTCAACTTCTAAGCATTTCACCAAAGGCCACACTGTCCGTCACATGTCACTGGTCTGTAAACTATAATCTATGTAGCAGCAACGAACTCGAATCACCCTCCACGTCATGAAGTCGAGGGAACAAGGAGAGGTCTGTCTGAGGCGTTACCTTGGCAACCATAGCCGGAGTGGCATCGACCTGTGTGGCATCTGGGAAGGGCATCACCAGGTCCATGATCCCTGACCACGTCTGCGCCCACATGTTCCCTACAGGCAACACAACCACACACAACCACACTCTGCTTATTGGAGGAAAGAGAAGTTGGATTGGAGTGTGTGTGTGTGTGTGTGTGTGTGTGTGTGTGTGTGTGTGTGTGTGTATGTGTGTGTGTTCTGTTTGGGCCAATTTAGTTGTTTACTATTGCCCCCTCGATTGGTCTAATTATGAGTTTAATTGATAGGAGCACAGCAGTCTTTGTCTGCTCTACTGTGTTCTGAATTACATTTATTTTGTTTTTGGGTATTTTCATGGTTCTGTTGAACGTGGATAATCTTGTGAATAAAAGCACTGGAACCTATGGAACTTAATTGACACAACGACTCAAAATTCTGGAGCTACTTTCACTCCCAGAGCAGTCGTTTTGATGGCTCCCATTCACATCAATAGCATTCTGGAGAAAAATCCCCCCCCCAAAAAAAGTGATTCTTACTTTTAGAACCAGTCTATAACCAGTCTAGGACCAGTCTAGAACCCGTTTAGGATCAGTCTAGTACCAGTCTATAACCAGTCTAGGACCAGTCTACAACCAGCCTAGGACGAGCCTAGGACGAGTCTACCACCAATCTAGGACCAGTCTAGTACCAGACTAGAACCAGCCTAGGACCCTTCTAGGACCAGTCTAGTACCAGTCTAGAACCAGCCTAGGACCAGTCTAGGACCCGTCTTGGACCAATCTACCACCAATCTAGGACCAGTCTAGAACCAGCTTAGGACCAGTCTAGGACCAGTCTAGTGCCAGCGTAGGACCCTTCTAGGACCCTTCTAGGACCAGTCTAGAGCCAGCGTAGGACCCTTCTAGGACCGGTCTAGGACCAGTCTGGGTCGAGAAAACGTACATAATGTGATTACACTTCCAAAACAAAAACCCGTCAAATTGACTGCTGTGGGAGTTCTAGTTTGAAATCACCCTGGTCAAATTGGTTTATCGTTGCACTCATCGAGCTAAGGCCCGGGCTGTAGGAGAGACCCTAGTGGTGGCTTTGGTCACTACACCTTCCAGCCCTGAGTGAGACCGAGCAGAATAGTTTGAAGCGATCCCAGTTCTATCGCGCTCGTACCCAGGAGATGCGCAGGGATGGGTCCTCGGAGGTTGATGCGCGAGGCCCCGTACTTCTTGTAGAGCGCACGGCGGACGTAGGCGTGCACGTTGTGATAGAGCGGCTCCAGCTCCTTCCACAGCTGCTCCAGGTCTTGCTCAAAAGTGGGAGTTTCGTACAGAGAGCGCCAGAAAGCCCCGTTATCGCTGTGACCTGGACACGGCGCCAAACACACTGATATTAGCAACGTTCTTACACATTTAATTAGTGCAAAGTGAGAGGGAGAAGGACATTCCATTTACTAGTGATATCTTTACTGGATTTTCTTGAAATACAGTGAGAGAGACCAGACCAGAGAGAGAGAGAGAGAACAGAGAGCAAGACCAGAGAGAGACACGAGAGAGAGACCAGATAGAGACCAGAGAGAAAACAGAGAGCAAGACCAGAGAGGGACCAGAGAGAGACCAGAGAGAAAGACCATAGAGAGGGACCAGAGAGAGACCAGAGAGAAAGACCAGAGAGAGAACAGAGAGCAAGACCAGAGGGATACCAGAGAGAGACCAGTGAGCATGTGATATCGAACTAGTAATATTGAACAAATCAGTTTTCAGTGCGAGAGATTAGATGGATAGACAGTTGGGAATCCCAGTTTCAATGTGACAAAGTAAAATAGTCCTGCACTTTGTCATCTTTACACACAAAGCACTATCACAGCACTTTACCGTTGAGTGTGGCGGCCTTGTTGGCCAGCTCCACATATCTATAGTAGTCATTGCGGATGACTTTCCCGGCGGCATCTCTCCATCCTTTCCAGGCAAACAGCAGCTCGTCGTAGTCTCTGGACTCGGCCATGATCATCTGCAGATCTGCACAGACGATCACACACACACACACACACACACACACAGTCAGCCTCCTCCTGCTCTCTCCACACTCGCCCTCACTGCTCGCCTGCTCGCCTCTGAGCGTACCTGGGTCCAGGGGGTGGCACCTCCCGTCGGCTCGACACACCTCCGCCACGCTGTACTTGGTCTCCATGGTGGACAGCAGGTTGTTGTACTGGAGAAAGCAGCTTACAATGAGGAAGGTATATCTGTGGTGTGTGCGTGTTTGAGTGTGTGTGTGAGTGTGTTTTTTCCATGCAAGTAATATCTAAAGTATTAATAATAAGTAATAATAGGACATCTTGGTTATATTTTAGTCTAACTTATTTTCCCCCCAATTGTACTGTGTTTTTACTATTTTCACGGATAATTCAGTGGACTTTACTGATATGTGTAAATCAATGCTTTTAAACAAATATGATCAACTTTACGATATGCACCATTGATATGAAACTTATTTACAGCGTCTCTCGAAAGAACACCTTGAAATGTTGCATATTTTGTTATGTTTACAACCATGAACATAAAGATTTCAATTGGAACGTTTTACCGAAATAAACAGACAACTGTGAAGTGACAGTAAAAAGATACATGATTTTGTTATTATTTTCAAAACAGAAAAGTGAAAAGTACGGTGTGCACAAGTATTCAAAAAGCTTTTTTTTTGAGTGCATGAAACTGGCTCCTGTATGTAATCTACTCTCAACATCTCACAGAGCATTGTTCAATCTATCATTCGGAAATAGAGAATGGCACCACTGCAAACTTACCAAGACACGACCGACTAAGACCCTAACCCCATTTTTTTGAAGGATCACAGAATGATGTATCATTTTGCTTTCACTTCACAGTTGTCAGTTACTTGTGTGTAATCTTTCAGCAAAAAAAATGAAATCAAATCTTTGTTTATGGCTGTATTAATACTTTTGCACAGCACTGTAAAAATCCTTCGTTGAGTACAGCACTTAATACGGACTGGATTCTGTATTTAGACTTGTTTTCACCAAAACTAATGCCTTTTTATCAGTGTGATGTTCTAAAGGCGGAGAAAGGAGCAAGAGCAGGAGCACACCTCCTCCAGCTCGGCCTGGGACAGCGCCGCTCTCTCGATGTCACTGAGTTTGTTCATGATGCGTTTCACTCGTTGATCCTGGAAGTCTGTGGTGTCGAACTGACGCGCCTTCTTCCCGTACTCCAGCGTGTGCGCCGACATCTCCAGGTTCTTCTGCAGCTGTGGAGCAATGACAGAGACTGTGACCTCCTGCTGGGGCGTGAGGAGGAGGAGAGGAGGAGAGTGTGACCTCCTGCTGGGGCGTGAGGAGGAGGAGAGGAGGAGAGTGTGACCTCCTGCTGGGGCATGAGGAGGAGGAGAGTGTGACCTCCTGCTGGGGCATGAGGAGGAGGAGAGAGGGAGGGTGTGACCTCCTGCTGGTGCATGAAGAGGAGGAGAGGAGGAGAGTGTGACCTCCTGCTGGGGCATGAGGAGGAGGAGAGAAGGAGAGTGTGACCTCCTGCTGGGGCATGAGAAAGAGGAGAGAAGGAGAGTGTGACCTCCTGCTGGGGCATGAGGAGGAGGAGTGTGACCTCCTGCTGGGGCATGAGGAGGAGGAGTGTGACCTCCTGCTGGGGCATGAGGAGGAGGAGAGTGTGACCTCCTGCTGGGGCATGAGGATGACCAGAGGAAGGCTAGAAGACGTCCAGAAAAGGACAAGAGAAGGGCGAGAAGAGGACCAGAGGAGGAGTTTGTGACCTCAGGCTGATGCATGAGGAGGACCAGAGAAGGACCAGAGGAGGACCAGAGGAGGACCGGAGGAGGACCACAGGAGGACCAGAGGAGGACCGGAGGAGAACCATAGGAGGACCAGAATAGGACCAGAGGAGGACCAGAGTAGGACCAGAAAAGGACCAGAAAAGGACCAGAGGAGGACCAGAGGAGGACCAGAAAAGGACCAGAGGAGGACCAGAGGAGGACCAGAAAAGGACCAGAGGAGGACCAGAAAAGGACCAGAGGAGGACCAGAGGAGGACCAGAAAAGGACCAGAGGAGGACCAGAGGAGGACCAGAAAAGGACCAGAGGAGGTCCGGGGAGAATAGAAGGCGGTGACAGCGGCTGTCAGTGATGGAGACACAGTTCACATGCATTGCTCATAATGACGACCAAACTGATGAAAGTGAAACGATTTGTTTATTTGTTTATTATTGATTTCATGCAGAATGATCACAGCATTCACTGGTTAGTCGTATCATTGATCAGAGTCACATGCAGAGGGTGAGTGGGTCATGTGGAGCTGACGGTCAGTTCGGCGGGCTCACCATGGCCTGCTTGTTGGCCTCGTTGATGTCGGTGTTGTAGGCCCAGGAGGCTTCAGTGTAGGCGTTCCACACAGTCTCTGCGGTGCTGTTGTACTCATGCAGGAACTTCCTAGCCTGAGCCTCATCCGTCTCCTTGTCTGTGATCAAGAAAGAAGAGTGAAAAGAGGTGGAAGTCAGAAGAATCAAAACTAGTGCAGGGTTGGGATTCAGCAGAAACTTTTATAGTCCCAGGATACAACAGAAGTTAAACAAAGAAGGAACCAAGAGGCAAGACTGCAAATAAAAGTAATGGAATAAATTTAGAAAAAAGTCCAGGATAATAGGTACAGGTACGCAAAATTCCAAGCTAAAACAGCAAGACGTGGGGAAAAACAACAAGAGGGCAGGAGCACAGGGTCTAAATACAGAGGGAGACACAGGTGTAATTCTGTGTGGGGCAAACAACCAGGAACTCAAAAAACAGCAAGATAACAAAACATTGTCAGAGTAAATCAACAAAAAGTCCACACCAGGGCATGTAGTCCCTGGGCAGGTTGATGTCACACAAGAACAGCAAGACAGAATCATACGTGATAATAATAACCATACAATACATTCTTTCTGTATAATGTGTTGCACTGTCGGGAAAAGCTCAATCAGGGACAGGAGTTGAAAATTAGCATCAGCTTCACACTCTGTTGCATCTTTCCTGCTGTAACTATGTATGATTGATTGCGTTGTCAAATAAATAAATACAAATACAAATTTATGAGACAAAAGATAACAATTGATTTAATATACATCACTTCAAACACACACACACGGAGAGGACATTGTTGTTCGTCAGACGGTCTCCAATCTGTGTGTGTGGCAGAGACCGAACGATCCTGGCGAGTCCATCTGTCAATCTTTCCCATCTGACCTCTGGGAGATGAAACCACCCATTTGGATCTGTCATTGCTGGATCGGATCTTCATATGTCCAGTGTTCATAACCCACAGAGGCTCATAGACAGAGAGGTGGAAAGCATGTCAGTCTTTACGAAGATAATGTCATGGTGTGGATTTTATTTCTATTTCTGGACTTTTATTTTATTGTCATTAAACCATCATTTTTTTTAGCTTTCCTGCATTTTCGGTCCTTCCTGCATCTCACCTCATGACAGATAAAAAGTTAATAACTGCTTGTGGCTCGGTGCCTGGATGTGGCGGGAGGATCAGGAGGTTGAGGAGGTTGAGGTCTGCAGATCGGCAATGGAAGGGGCTGAAGGTTTAGAGATAGTGGACAGGAGTGATGTGTTCTCTGGTGCGGCTTCAGGTGAGGAGGCGAGCAGCAGAGTTTGGTACATGTTTTTACTTTTGGCGATCAGCGGAAGAAAATCTACTGCTGCTGTAATTGAGTCTTAAGATGGGCTCAAATCAAGATGAATACTGCTCCATTCAAACAGTTTTTACCCTATTATCTTGCTGAAGATGGATAGACTCTTTGTCATTTGGGTAGACGTTCAGAACAACACACACAATAAACTAATTTCAAAATGTGTTCGAAACGGCCTTACATTTGACTCATATTGCTCTTGCCGGTGTCCCTTACCAATGTCCTCAGGGTATCCTTCAGGGACTGGGGGGGTCCAGGTGAAGTCTGGCCACCCGAGGGTCTCGTCTTGGGCCTTGTTCTGGTCCTGCAGCCACGTGAGGACGGGCTGGAAGTACTGGATGAGCGACGAAGAGTTCATTTTTCTGGTGCCTAAAGCGTCCAGAAGAACCTCCTCCCAGTGCTTGGACGATCCGGCCTGCAGGACTTTCCTGAAACAAAAAAAAACAAAAAACAATGAGGAATGATTTACGGTATAGACAGATACGGCTGGACCATGAAGCGCACCAGCTCAATGTTAAAATTAATAACATTTTGTCCACATAATGGGCGTCGACTTCCATGTAATATACATCTTAACAAGATTCAGATTCAGATTCGATTATTTGCCATTTGCAGTAAAACCCCATTGGAATACATGTGCAAAAGTCCCCAGTGTGCACCAGACAAGTACAGGAAAAAAAGAAGCTAAAAGTATCTGATGGGGCAAAACAAAGCTGATAGACGACAGATTTTTACTGAATTAATGAAGTGTTTTGATGCACTGTTGACTTGCTTCATCATTTACCAATATATTTCAACAATAAACTTATATTCTGGGGGGCGCTAGAGCGCACATGAGAGAGTAGACGTGCTGGGCAGGGCTCCCGTCCGATAAATCGAGTTTTAATGTAAAACGCACCTTTATCGCAAAGTAAGTGATTTAGCCTGGGTCGCTACTGCACGGCTCAGTGACTTATACTCAAAATGCCGCCAAAGAAGGGAGCGTGGCCGAAAAAACCGTCTGAAGAAGCTGTGGAGGACGAGCATGAGAGGCTAGTGGAGCTATCTGCTAGCGCAACAACAGACACCGCGATGGTTCTCGCAGCTATCCAGGAGATGAGCCGAAAAATGGACGACAGATTCAACTCTCGACGCTGCGATGAAAGCCTGTCAAGCCGTTCTAGATGAGCATGAGACGCGTCTCTCGGCGGTGGAGAACATGGCCACGGACCACGACGGTAGGCTGGATGCTGTGGAGCAGCTGGCTAAGCGGCTAGATGTTGCTAACAGGGCACTACAGGACAAAGTTATCGACCTAGAGGCACGCTCCAGACGCCACAATATAAAGATAGTTGGTTTGGCTGAAAACGTGGAAGCAGGTCAAGCTGCTGACTTTGTTTCTAACTTGATGCCTGCTTTATTTGGTCGTGAACATTTCGTTAAACCTGTGGAAGTGGACCGTGCTCACAGGCTAGGTAGCCTCCGGGCTGGTGTGGCTGGCAGGCCCCGGGTTATGATTGCTAGGTTACATAGCTACTGCACCAAGGAGCGTATCATGCGGCTGGCAATGGAAAAATCTCCTTTGGTGTACCAGGGGCAGCGTATTCATATTTTCCCAGACATTCCACCTGAAATTTGGAAACGTCGTCAACTGTTCGAGGATGCCAGAAAGAAGCTAAAGGCCGCAGGTCTTCGCACGGGCTACATCTTTCCCTCTCGTCTGCGGGTTACCAATGGCGGGGTCACATCCACGTTTGACACACCGGAGGAGGCGAAGCTCTATGCGGACAATCTAGTACCAAGAGTAGATTGCTGAAGAATGCTTTAGGACCGAGCTTAATCGGCCTTTTCCTCTTATTTTGTTTTTCTTTTTGACATTTTGAGGCCAAAGGAGAAAGGACACTTCTCAGGTACAAAGGGAAGTATTTACGAATGCCCTTTGAGCACTGGGGTATCTCTATTGAACGAACGCTCAATATCTCATATGTTAAGTTCTGTTATTCCATTCTTTGTGAGTTTAATGTTCTTTCATCTGACCCAATGACTAATTCAAACGGTAAATTGTGGTAAGGGGGCTTTTTATTTTTTAATATTTTTAAGTTTTATCGGCGGGATGCAGGCTGGGCCTGGCGACTAATAGTGTTAACAGCTTGGTTAGTTTATATAGCTGAGTATTGTTTGAACCCCCGGAAGGATGGTAGGCAGGGCTTTATACCTACTTTGTTTGGGAAAGTGGGTAAGGGGGAAGGGGGTGTTGTGTACGTGTTCTGTACATTTTTGTTTTTATTTTTATTTTTTTTTATTCATTGTTTCATCCTGACGAGACTTAATAAGACCGGTGGGGTAACTATGGTTAGTTGGAATGTGAGGGGTATGGGTAGCAATATTAAACGAGGTATAGTGCTCAAACATTTGAAATCTTTGCACTCTGATATATCTTTTTTGCAGGAAACTCATATCAAACCATCTGAACAAGGCCGTTTAAGGTGTAACTGGGCAGGTCAGATATTTCAGTCAACATTCTCAAGCAAAGCACGTGGAGTAGCAATAATAATAAAAAAGAATATACCTTTTGAACATTTGAACACAATAAGTGATGTTAATGGTAGATTTCTAATAGTAGTAGGTAAGTTGTACTCTGCACATGTTACATTGGTCAATATCTATGGCCCAAATATTGACGACCCGGGTTTCTTTCGTAAAACTTTTGACAAATTACCTGATCTTGCAAGTACTAATCTGATTATGGCTGGAGACTACAATGTGGTGTTAGACTGGCACTTGGATAGATCTTCTAGAAAACAATCCGCTCCATCTAAGGCAGCAGTAATTCTTAATACCCTTGTTTCATCGACAAACTTAGTAGACATCTGGCGTTTACAGAACCCAACTGGTAGGGACTACTCTTATTATTCTAAACTGCACAATTCTTACTCTCGAATTGATTTTTTTCTGCTAGATTCGAAGCTCCTTCCTAATGTTATTGACAGTCAATATCATAACATTTTGATTTCTGATCATGCCCCTGCAAGTGTTACTCTAGATTTTAACCAGCTGAAACAGGATTATGTTTGGAAACTGCATCCTTATTTGCTGAATGACGCAGACTTTTGTAAATATATATCAGATAAATTAGAGGATTTTTTGTTCACTAATGACACTTCAGATACATCAGATTCAATTTTGTGGGAAACATTTAAGGTGGTTATGAGAGGGCATATAATATCATATCAATCAAGGCAGAGGAGATTGAAGACTTTGCGATTGAGTGAAATTGATAATAGTCTGGCTGCACTGGAAACGCTCTATCGGCAGAACAACAATGACACTACTTTACAAGAAATTCTTAATCTTAAATATGAATACAATACAATTTTGACGAAACAAGTCAGTGATCAACTATCCCGGCTTAGGTTACGGTATTTTGAAATGGGGGACAAGCCACACACTCTGTTGGCTCGTCAACTCAGAGGCCAACAGAATAGTAGGGCAATACGTAAGGGATAATGTATAGCCTACAGGTCATTATCGGAAAATAAGTACCGACAGGGCGAAGCGGACCCCGACGCGCGGGGTCTGCTTCCGCCCTGAAGGTACTTATTTTCCGATAATGACCTGTAGGCTATACATTATCCCGCTTATTATACTGCTTTGTACCAACTTAACACACAAAATAAACTTCAGATCACTTTTATGAATGCCAAAAGTTTATTTAATGACAACAAATAAAGTAGTCCCAAAAAGTTTTCCCGTTGCTCGGCAACCGCGGGCAACAGTTAGGCTGGCAACTTCCAAACTAGAACTCTCTGGAACTGCATGAAAACTGAACAAAGAATTCTGAACATCAGCGGTGAGTGACCCATACATAAACCTAACCTAAATCCATAATTCGATCCTCTGCAAATGTGTCCGAAAATGTGCCGGTATCTTAAAATGTGCCGGTATCTACTTCCGGGTTTTTCGGGATCGCCTTTTCTCGCATTACATCAGTGTTTTTGTCATGAAAACGTAAACGGAAAATTCTGAAAACTTCCGTGCACTTGTATTAAGACTGGATATGTATAAATTACTCTCCGATTTAACATTTCATTGCGTTGATTGATTGGCATTTGCGTTTATTGAGCGGCCAGAACTACTTCCGGGTTTTTCACGATCGCTTTTTGACGCAGAGAAATAGTATTTTTGTCATAAAGACAAGACCAGAAAATTCTGAAAATTTCCGTGCACGTGTGTGAAGAATGTATATGTATAAGTATTCTCCGATTAACATTTAAGTGTGTTGATTGAGCGTGGCTAGCTCAGGAGTGGCCGGAACTACTTGCGGAGTTATCCACGCATTTGAAAGACAAGCAGAGAGAGCGTTGCCATGGGCAGCGGTCATTATTGTTTTGAGAGGTCCGTTATAGAAAATAATGACCGGTAGAACGTTTTGAAATTACATTCAAATCAATGGAGCGTTCTCCTGCTGCTGTGAGGAGCTGTATAATAAACAGAATTAAATCTCGTTCTGGGGATGTCACCACTCTGCCTAAAACAATAAATAAATGCTTTTCAGACTTTTATCGAGAGCTGTATAAATCAAAAGCAAATGGGGATGTCGATGCATGGCTTAATGATGTCACCATTCCAAAACTAGACAATGCCGCACGTGAGGCCCTGAATGCTCCAATATCTGCAAAAGAAATAATGGACTCAATTGGCTCTTTAACCAATGGGAAAGCGCCTGGGCCGGATGGCTTTGGGGCAGAATTCTACAAAAAATTTGCCAGACAGGTATCCCCACTCCTCCTCCGAATGCTTTCTCACTCCATGGATACAAAGTCTCTCCCATCCACATTGTATAATGCTAATATCGCCCTTTTGCTGAAACCAGACAGAGATGACACTGATCCAGCATCATATTGTCCTATATCTATGCTTAATCTGGACTTTAAAATTTTCACTAAAATACTTTCAAAAAGATTGAGTAACTGCATTGAATCAATTATTCATAAGGATCAGTCGGGTTTTATCCCTAACAGATATTCATTTTTCAATACAAGGAGAGTGTTAGACATCACATATTTCAATTATCCTAGTCATTCTAAACAAGCTGTTATATATTTAGACGCTGAAAAGGCGTTCGACCAAGTTGAGTGGGGATATCTGTTAAAAGTCCCGGGGAGATTTGGACTGGGTGAATTATTTATTTCTTGGGTTGAATTGGCATATCTTAAGCCTACTGCGTGTGTGATTACAAATCAAGAAAGATCAAAGCCTATACTCCTGGAAAGAGGTACTCGCCAGGGATGCCCTCTTTCACCACTATTGTTTGCTCTAGCCATCGAGCCATTAGCAATAGGTATCAGAGAGAACCCGTTGATTAAACCCATTACGATAGGCGGAGTTGATCATAAGATATCTCTGTATGCTGATGATGTGGCCATTTTTGTTTCAGACCCAGAGCAGTCGGTATCACATTTATTGAATTTAATAAATGGTTTTGGAAAGATCTCGGGATATACTGTTAACTGGCAGAAGAGTGACTTGATGGTGCTTTCATGTGACTTGCATCCAACGTTTGTGGCCTCTACGCAGTTTAAATTATCACAGGTGGTCAAATACCTCGGCATAAAAATCCCTAAAAATCCCAAGTCTATTTTCAAAATCAATTTCAATGAGCGATTAAATGCTCTTAGGCAGAATATAGAAAAGTGGAGGACACTTCCTTTATCCATGATAGGTCGTATAAACACAATTAAAATGGCATGGCGCCGTAAAGATGGCGCCGTGGCAAGAGCTCTGGTGTGTGTCATCTTCTCTGTCTGGTGCACACCGGGGTAGTCTTGCACAGTTTTTCCAATGTGGTTTTACTGCAAATGGCAAATAAATGAATCTGAATCAGAATCTGAATCTGAAAATGGTGTCTTTACCAAGATTTCTTTATTTGTTTCAGAACATCCCTGTCTTCATCCCTAAGTCGTACTTTAAACTAATTGACAGTACTATTTTGCCATTTATCTGGGGTTATAAGGCACACAGAATAAACAAACTGCACCTCCAGAAACCAAAAGAGAGTGGTGGTCTTGGATTACCCTGTTTTCAACATTATTATTGGGCAGCTAATGTGAGGGTGATGGTATACTGGCAATTGGAGCCAGGGGAATTGGACGGAATTCCTTCATGGCTAACTATTGAACATAGTCTGGCTTCAAAAACGTCCTTAAAAGCGATCCTACATTCATCCCCTAGACCATGGCCTTCTCGTAAAGGGGAACACTTTATCCTTCTTAATGCTCAGAAAATGTGGTCACAGATAAGAACAGCATGCAAGCTTCCTAAGACAACTATAGACACTCCAATATGCCATAATCATGCTTTTCCTGCATCGTTCACTGATGCAGTTTTTAAAGAATGGAGCTGTAAAGGTATAAAAACTATTAAAGATTTCTACATTAATAAACAATTTTGCTCATTTGATCAACTGAAAGTAAAGTATAATTTACCCAATTCACATTTTTTTAGGTACTTACAGATGAGGAATTACATTGGACAGAATATTCCTTCATTCAATACCCTCCCTGGGGAAAACGTCCTTTTAAAGATCTTATCAGGATCCCCAGAGGCAAAGGGGCTTGTGTCTTCACTAGTAAAACATTTTTTAAATAATATGGGCCAGCCGACAATGACAATTAAACAGAAGTGGGAAGACGACCTCAATATTACAATTGAAGAAGATATATGGAAACAAGCGTTGAGTGGTCTACATCATTGCTCTATCAACGCCAGACTACAGCTAATACAATTTAAGGTCATACATAGATTACACTACTCGAAAGTCAAGTTAAACAAATTCTTTCCTCAAACGTCACCTCTCTGTGATAGATGCAATACTGCTCAAGGCACACTTGCTCATTTATTCTGGCTTTGCCCCACTCTCCGAGGTTTCTGGTGTTCGATATTTCGATGGTATTCTGGTGCATTTAGGGTAAATATAGATCCTGACCCTGAGACTGCTCTCATTGGTTTCTCCAGAACCCTGGAGATTCTAGGACATAAGACCACCATGGTTGTGTCATATGGGATGGTAATAGCAAAGAGATGCATTTTAAAAGCCTGGAAATCTCCCTCTCCCCCTGTCTTCCAAGCATGGCTTAGAGAGTTAATGGGTGTATTACACATTGAAAGAATGAGGTATGAGTTGGCTGGCAAGCCCCATAACTTTTATGATGTGTGGAAACCTATACTTAGTTATCTGAACCTTTAGTGTGCCCCCCCCAATCCACGGACTTATCCTATAAGGATGTTAAAGTGGACAATGAGGTCTCTGACTTTGCATACCCCTGTGTGTGTCATGTATGTAATTTATTTTTATTTATTTATTTATTTTTTCTGTTGTGTAACTGTTTTCATAATCTTTGACAATTATTTATTGATATGTTCGGTGTTTATAAATGAAAATCTATAAATAAAGTTTTGAAAAAAAAAACAATAAACTTATATTCTACAGATACTAAAACAGAATGGGGTCAAAATAATAAGTCCATAAACTCTGCTCTGGTACAGTCCAACTCTACCACAATCTGTCGTTTTACAGGCCGCCTCAAAGACCAAAGTAGTGGCTTAGAGTCCAGAGAATTACAGTAAATATGTTCTTACTTCATAATGGCTCCAGCTTCTTTGGACTTATAGATGTCGCAGGTGTGCAGTGGGCCTGTGTGATTCGCAGCTTGGCAAAGTTTTTCGTGGAATTGGAACTGCAGAATGAAGCTCACGAAGTACCTGCACGGGAAGGTTAGACAGGTCAGGACAGTCAGGGTAGAACAATCAGGAATAATGTCATTGTCAGATCAGTGTGAATGGGATCACAGGCCTGGTCTCTCTCTCTCTCCCTCTCCCTCTGGTCTCTCTCTCTCTCTCTTTCTCTGGTCTCTCTCTCTCTGGTCCCTCCCATGTCTCTCTCTGGTCTCTTTCACCTGAGTCTCTTACTCTCTGGCCTCTCCCTCTCTAGTCTTTCTGGTCTCTCTCTGGTCTCTCTCTCTGGTCTCTCTCTCTGGTCTCTCTCTCTGGTCTCTCTCTCTGGTCTCTCTCTCTGGTCTCTCTCTCTGGTCTTTCTCTCTGGTCTATCTCTCTGGTCTATCTCCGGTCTCTCTTTCTGGTCCCTCTAGCTCGGGTTTTTCTCTCCTGTCTCTCTCTCTCTCTCCTGTCTCTCTCTCTCTCTCTCTCTCTCTCTCCGGTCTCTCTCTCTTCTCTCTGATCTTTTTCTCTGGAGACTAAGATCAGAGAAAGACAAATAAAATCTCTCATTTTGTTTTTTCTGGCAATGATTACTGTGTTTTTATCATCATCATCAATCCATACCCATACATTTATATCTAAATTCTATCTTTCTAACTCCAGCAAGAACAGAATAATTCCAAATCCTCCACGTCCTTTCTCTCCTCCCTCTTTTCCTTTCCCTTTTTTTCGTACTAGTCTCGTTCCCGGTGGGAGGTACCTGATGTACGGTGTGTTTCCAGGGACGTGGTATTTAGCGCCGGCATCAAAGTGCTCCTCAGTGCGCCTGGTGCCCGGGCAGATGCCTTGGTATTTGGTTCTTCAAAAAAACAAATCAGAAACACATGGTGAAGAGCGGCTGGTGTAGTGTCCAACTGGTGCCAACGCAGAATCATGGAAAGTGTCTCATATTAAGGCAGGCGTTCTTAACCAAACACTGTCTGGAAAAGCATGCGGCTGCGGTGAACACGGACTGAAGAAGAGACGTCACAACAGGTGGAAAGAAAAAATCCTCTATTTGCATTTTAAAGGAGAAGTATGTAAAAAATCTGGCCTAAAGTGGTACTGCAATCACGGTCAATATTCTGCCGTCCTTTCCCACTCACCCTGACTCAGGTTGCCAGATAAGCAGTCGAATCTAGTTGGGATCAACAAATCTAAAACCAACACCTTTTTCACAAAGATAGAAATCCTGGTTTTATTCCTTGTTTTGTCGTTAATGATTTGAGAATCATAACGAGACCTTTTTTAGTTCTGCGCCACGTGGTACTTTACCAATTATTTTAGCTCCACAAGGTGAGTTCTGGCAACCCGGATCACAGACTTTCTGATTGGTAAAACGGTGGAAGGCGGGACATCGAAATAAAAACAATAACAAGATTTAGGGGCTGTAAAACTTAATTTGAAATTCGCATTTCCTTGAACTACTGTTATCAGTTAAAGAAGTATTGGAAAAGAGAATGGTTTATTAATGCTAGGGCCCTTTAATGATGACATGACATGAAAATCTTACATATTGCTGCTTTAAAGCTGGGGTACCTAACTTTTGCAACTGTGTCATAAAGTCCATCAAACCAGTCGTTCGCTCACTAGTTTTCACGTCTTGTATTTGTGGCCGTTGTCACATCTTTAGACCAGCTTTTCAGGCAGAAAAATACAAAAGAGAGGACCCCCCCTCCCTCGGCCAATCAGCTCTCAGCTCTCAGCCAAAATATTAAACTTTGAATCTCACTGGGATCTCTCTGTGGTTGAATAAATGTCAGATAAACATTACATTCAGGGCTGTTCATGTAAAAGTCTCGATATAAAGTCCCACCTCAGGTACCACCAGTCAGAGTTGTATCTCTCCTCCGGCGTGTTCCCGTTGAACACGTCCCACCTCCACTGGTCGATGAGGTATCCAAACGGAAGGAACGCTATTTTCTCCAACGCCATCTTCAGTAAGTAATTTATGTCTGTTTCTGGAAGAATAAACATACAACACTTATTGTAAATTGTACATAATTATCTAACAATATGTAAGGCAAGGCAAGGCAAGTTTATTTGTATAGCACAATTCATACACAAGGCAACTCAAAGTGCTGAGCAAAAATAAGAAAGCATTAAAATCATAAATAATCACAGTACATTAAAAAGAAAGATAAAAATATAAAATATAAAATCCCTCAGTTGTATGCAGCTAAACAGAACTGTTTTAACCTGGTTTTAAACATTGTCAGAGAGGAGGCCTGTCTCACATCTTCAGGAAGACTGTTCCAGATTTTAGCAGCATGAATCTGAAAAGCAGCCTCCCCATGTTTAGTTCTGACTCTGGGCACTAACAGGAGTCCAGTCCCTGTGCTCCTCAGAGTCCCAGCAGGAGTCCAGTCCCTGTGCTCCTCAGAGTCCGGGCTGGTTCATATGGGACTAACATGTCACTAATATATTTTGGTAAGAGGCCATGGAGAGACTTGTAACAAGCAGAGCTGTTTTAAAGTCTATTCTCTGAGCCACAGGAAGCCAGTGCAGAGACCTGAGGACCGGACTAATGTGGTCGTACTTCCTGGTTCCAGTCAGGACTCGAGCTGCTGCATTTTGAATGTACTGCAGCTGTTTTACAGCCTGTTTGGACAGACCTGTGAGCAGGCCATGTAGCATAAGGACCCAGACTCTGTCCCGAGATAGGCGTCGAGGCCTGCAGAGATGCCATCTCTTTCGGCCGGCTACCACCGGTACTTCCGGCTCGCGTCAGGACGTTCTGGTGTGAAGTCCTTTGCGTCTGAAAACTAGAGAATGCGCGTCTGGTGAGCGGGGCTTCAGCGTTTCATCCTGGGCGGGCTGAAAGCACCATTAATCTTCTACACTCCTACTCTAACTGGATCAAAGACAATGGACACAGTCACAGACAATGGACACAGCCAGCCTGAGACCTCTGGGAGCGCGCGGCTTGAACGAACCGCCGCCAAGAGACTACAAAAGAACGTGGACGTGAGCTACGTGGACACAAGGGACCTTTGGGCTTCTTCCACAGACTTTGAAACTTTAGAGTCTACGCACGGGTCTGGCGCAAAAGCGTGTGTGTTGAGAGCGGACAACTCCACAGAACACCGGCCGTTTCCCCTCTTTCCTCTCCCGTTCCACCCGGCGGATCCAACAGGCCAATGCGTATTAAAGTAAGACCTCTCCAAGCTTTGTTTGTGCATACATGTCCGTGTGATCCAATTTTTGGTTCTTGAATTGTGACCGTCATGTTCATTCTATTGTAATGATCTCCATAACACGTTACATTGTCCTGTGTCTAAACTTGCCTTTGCTAACTTGCTACATTATCATTATATTCTTATAGGTTATACGAATTCCCTGAAGAGGTTAAGAATTCACTTCCTTTTAGATGTATTGAGACTGATAATAATGAGTTTGCTAAGACCTATATAACGTTAAGATTGGTGCCCTAAAGGTAAACTACCTCATTTAACTTGTCTAAGTAAACTCTGTAGAATAAGTACACATCTATCAGACAGACATGGGCTTATTCTACTTATTTAATATTTACAGTAAAGCCACCGTAGGATAGTTAGTTCTCCACAAAGGTGGATATACATTTTCTTCTCCTACAAATACAAGGCACTAAATGTCTGCGTTATTAGTCCTTACTGACCTCAGTGTCAGACATAATGCTTAAAAAAGTGTATTTTTCTATGTTTACTTTGACTTTCCCGTCCCCACAGAGCTCCTCATCCCAGACCTTCATCACTGCAGCTGTGTGTGTTCTCTTTTATCTTTGTTCTCCTAAAGCCCTAGTTTCAGCTCATTTTATAATAAGTGCTTTTGATGGTTAAATATTGACAATTAATTTAATGTGTAATATTAGAAATGTTGTAGAAGGCGAAATAATGAGATTGGATATTTTATGAAAGTCTCATTTTAAATAACACTGACATTGCAGTGTGTTGACAGTGACGAATCCAAACACAACACAATTAGAGTTTAATGAGGGCGGGTTATAAAAGACAATAAAGCACAAAGTCATTTTCTGTTTCATCAGTTTTGACTGATGCTCTCAAAGCACGTTACACAACAACTCCAAAAGAGCATTTCTTGAGCTCCTTTTTAAAATCCACTTCAAATGTGAGTGAGTGAGTATGTGAGCAGAAGTGTGTCAGTGCAGCAGTACCTGGGTCAGACTCTCCGGAGGCCAGCAGCCCGATGGTGTGCAGGTGTTTGGGGGTGGACACAGACAGGGACAGCACGTCCCCGATGGCCTCGTGGAAGCCCGGGTTGGCCCCGCGCCTGAACCCTACAGGCAGGTCTTTGTACTGCAGGTAGTACTGCACATGGCCCATCTCATGGTGCACCGTGAACAGCTGCTCCATGGTCACGGTGGTGCACTGCTTTATCCTGCAGGGGGCAGCACTGTCAGTGTGTGTCTGTGTTTGTGTGTCTGTCTGTCTACATCAGTGTCTGTGAAGAATATTTGTTTTCATGTGTAGGTTTTTAAGTTAATAATCAAACCAATCACTAATGAGGGCCCTGAATTCAGGAGCTCCTGTGGCCCTTGAAGGTTAAATCATGTGTACGATCTAAAGATATGAACAAAGCTGATTTAAAGTGTTGTTGAACATACTCTACACAACCAACATAAAACTATTAAAGATTATAAAAAATGTTATAATGTAATATATGTTACTGACAACAACAGTAGTTTAATTGAGTCGATAGTCTTCTATTGTCCACTAAAAAATGATGTGACAAACTAAAATTGGTAAATAAACACCACAGAAAACCTGCTGTTCCGGTTGTTCTCACTCTTAGACCTAAAATGTTTGTTTTCCTGTCACACTAACTTGTGTGTCGCACCTGAAGTCTTTGCGGTTGTAGAAGTCCCAGGCCGAGGCGTGGCACACCACCTCTCGGCCCTCAGGCTTCACCAACATGGACCCGTCCCAGAACTCCTGCGGCATCGGCTCCAGTCCCAGAGACGTGAAGAAGTCCTCTGCCACTCGGAACATGTGTGTGGCGTTATAGCCCTGCAAAGAACACACACTTTAGGCCAGGGGTGTCCAAACTTATGAGTAGCGGCCGACAACATTCTAAAACTGCTTTTCAGGCTTCCGGCTAAACAAATAGGTTTGATATACTCATATTTCTTAACTCTGCATCTTCACTGGTGCTATTTTGCGACACAATGGAAAACCAATGACAGAATATACAAATAAAGTGTATGGCTCAGTGGGGGCGGGTCCCAGCTCAAACGTGGCAAAAATGACGTGCGCTGACATGCTGCAATACCACCCCGGGCCGATGGGGGTGGACCCGGAAGTAGAATTAGCCAATGCTAACATATAGCATCTTCTTACTTCTGGAAAACGTCTTTACAGGATGGTCCAAAAGTCGGCTCTTGGCCCAAAGCGTGTGTCAATGCTGGGGGGGGTGAATTTTTTTTGACCAGTCTAGTTTAGTCGCAGTGAGTTTTTGAAGTCACTCGTTTAAATGAATGGAGCTTGTGCCTGCTGACGCATGCATTTCCAACCCCCGCGGCCATTTTGAAACTGCCCATAGACCGCAGAAGCTGTGGCACATTAATTTGAACGACGGAGATAGGCGTGACTACGTCCGTTAATATTTACAGTCTATGGTATGGCTGAATTCCAAAGGGACAGAACTTTACAACAAGGTACAGCATGACTATATTGATGGAGCTGAAGTTGGCTGGATTACTCTATGAAAGTGCCTCAATGGATAGTTTGTATTAGCAAGGCAGAGGGCCGCATCAAATGACATAGTCGGGCCTTGGCTTGGACATGCCTGCTGTAGGCCGTCGCTGCCTCTCATTACACTGGAGATCACTGAAGCTTTTCTCACCTGTCTCTCCATCTCATGGGTCACGTCCAGGTTGGGTTTGTCCGGAAACGGGATCATCAGGCCGTAGACGTTGTTCCATGTTTGAGACCACATGTTTCCTACGGGTGGAAAAGAAAAGGTCAAACTATTCTCTCACACACACAGACACACATACACACAGTGGCTGAATGGATAGTGGGTTCAAACAGGGCCTTTCTGAGTGGAGTTTACATGTTGCCCCCGTGTCTGGATAGGTTTCCTGCGGGTGCTCCGGTTTCCCCTACCTCTAAAAACATGCTCAAAAGGTCTGAATGCAACGAGTGAGTGAATGGATGGTGTTTGGTCGGAGGCTTTGATGCTCCAGTGTTTTCAGTGTCTCGCTTTCGTCATGAAATCTGAACATTGTAAAGCTCTTTGCGTGACTTTGGTTCTGCGCAATTGCCCTATATAAATAAAGATTACTAAACAAGCACACACACACACACACACACTGATGAGGTACCTAGCAGATGAGCTGGAATGGGCCCCTTTAGGTTGATGTACTTGGGGCCGTACTGGTCGTAAAGCTTCCTCCGCACAAAGGCATGCAGATTGAGGTACAGGGGCTCCACGGTCTTGTACAGGTCCCTCAGATCCTTCTCAAAGGTCTCGCTCTCGTACCAAGACCTCCAATACTCCCCCGTGTCGGCAAATCCTGAACAGAACCATAAACATGTGGAACCAAACCATGGAAACGCAGCTCGGTGAAATACAACAGTCGTCACCATCAGCTGCAGAGCCCTGGTTGCTGAGTTCCACAAATCGCGGGTACTCTTTCTTCAGGGGGACCCCGGATGCGTTGTGCCAGCCCTCCCAGGTGTACAGGAGCTTCTTGTAGCTTCTGGAAGTGGCCATGATTTCTGTCAGCTCTGTATAAGACATCACGCACAAAATAATGTCAGAATGTGTAATATGTATATGTAAATTTCTCCATTTCTGGATCATTGAAATTTGTCTTATCTTATTAATGCCTTTGTACAGAAACCACATGTGTCCACTGTCTCTTTCATTAGTCACTTTATCCTAACATTCTTATCATACTCATTCCTACTGTTCTGTAACCGGTGATACAACACTGACATTTCTTTACTGTGGGACGTCCTCTGTGTAATTTTTGCAGTTGCTCCAAATGATTTTTTTTTTTAAACCAAAAGCAAATGTGAGTTTTTAACAATATTTCCCGTGTTTTTGAATTGATGACAACCATCGGCTTAAAATTTGACCTATAAATGTCTGTGAAGCTGGAGGACTCTCTGTGTCAATGCGCCATCTTGAAATACAGTGGTTGATAAGGGACGGAAAGTGGGTTTGAGCGGGAGTTGGGGACCACTGTCAAAGACCACATATTGTCCTGCGAAGATACCGTAGTACTGTAAATGACAATATATGATCGCAATGCCAGATGGGAGTAAAAACCACACAGTGTACCTTTGATACATAAACCAGTACAAAGCAAGGTTGCTCACCGTCAACTGTTCTTCAGGTTTAGAGAAATGAATAATCTCTGTACGATTGAGAGATTACACAAACATAAACCAGTATCGCAAAACATCTAAAGAAGAAAAAATATGCAATATTTTTCATCATTGAAAGGATTTCGAGACCGTTCACGTGGTCATTTCCTGTTTTAAAACGTGAAAAAATACCTTATGAGACCAATATATGAGAAACAAGTATAAAGGGTGAAGAATGCTTTCTGCCTGTAACTCCCTGTGCTGCCACCAGAGGGAGCAGTGGGGTGATCTCTTGCCAGGTATAGACATCACGTGCTGTACTTTATTGTTCCACATTGTCTTTGTTTTGTCTTGTTCATTATTTTGACTGTTTTTTGACTGTTTTATAGTTTTCTCTGACTGTGCAGCACTTTGTAAACACTGTTTTTGAAAAGTGCTTTACAAAAAAAGATAGATTATTATTTATTGTTATCCCACTCACTACAGAACTAATAAATCACTTCTCAAAACCCGTCTGTTTCAGCCAGTGGGGGAGGGTCCCAGCTCAAAAGTGGCCAAAATGACGTGCGCTGACATGCTGCAGTACCACCCCGGGCCGATGGGGGTGGACCCAGAAGTAGAATTAGCCAATGCTAACATATAGCATTGACAGACCTCTCAAAAACGTCTTTACAGGATGGACCAAAAGTTGGCTCTTGGTCCAAAGCTCCGTTCCACATGTGTGTCAATGCTGAGGGGGGTGGATTTTTTTGGTCCACTCTAGTTTACTTGCTGTGAATTTTTTAAGTCTCTCGTTCAAATGAATGGAGTTGCGCCGGCTGACACATGCGCAGATGCGTTTTTTCACAATTTTCTTGTGGGTGGGACCACTCGCGGCCATTTTGGATTGCTCCAGTAGAGCACATTTTTTGGCCCATTAGTTAGAACGGCGGAGATAGGCGTGACTCTGTCCATTAATATATACAGACTATGGTTTCAGCTTTCCTTAATTTATTATTTATTTATTTTTTAAGCGTCTTTGAGTGTCCAAAAAAGCACTTTACACGTTTGATGTATAATTTATTGTTATTATTAGGTCTTTGACTGATGGGCAAAACCTGGCTGAGTGTGTCTATCTTAGCACTCTCGCTTATTAGCAAGAAGGTCCTGGATTCGAATCCCGGACTTTCTGAGTGGAGTTTATACGTTCTCCCCGTGTCTGTGTAGGTTTCCTCCAGGTGCTCCGATTTCCCCTAGCACTAAAAACATGTATAATAGGTCTGAGTGTAAAGACTGAGTGAATGGATGGAGTTGGTTGGAGGCTTTGATGCTCCTGTGTGTTCGGAGACTCGCTTCCGTCATCACCGTGTGGAGAGAATGGAAAAATATCTGATTTCTGAACATTACAAAGCGCTTTGGGTGACCTTGGTCTGTAAAATGCGCTAAATAAACAAACATTACTTACTTACTCACTTACTTACTGATGAGGGAGCAGTGTAGCAACCTCTAAATAGTGGATTTTGCATGATATGTTTAAAGATTTGGATGACCTCCGTGTCTGAGCAGAGGTGGATGAGTCTGTTCTGTGGTTAAGGTCAAACACATACTTGTCTGCTCCCTGCTACGCCCTGCTCTGCTGAAGGATATTACACGTTATGACTTCATCAGCGGCGTTGGAGGCCGGTGTTGACAGTGCGTCTGCCCACAGAGCCATCAGCCATTGTTCCCAGTGGAGCTTGGAGCGTAAAAAGTAAGTTATGGGACGGCTGCTCTCTCAACACTGGAGGGCACAAGACTTCCTGTCCGAGGCTCTCCCAAGTCCTTCATCCTGTCCACGTTCTCGGATAACATCAGCCACTGTTCTGCTTTCTCTTTAACACTTTGATACGTGACATTTGGGCTGCAACGATTGATCCTAACCCTCAAGTTTTTGTTCAATAATCATTACCACTATTTTAGTAAGTGATGAATCATTATTAACTGATTTATACACATATATACGCCAAACTAGAGTTAATTCATTTCTGTGATTCAATGCAAAATGTGAAGCCAATACATGCTATATATGTCTTTGTTTGTGATAATGTTGATTCTTAAAGGTGTATAGGCGGATTTTCTACTTCCGGGTGGATCATCTGGACTATCGTCCCTCCTAATTGTCAATCATTCTGGTGATTTGTGCTCGTCCAATAAGACAGTTTTGTTTCAAAAGTGGAGAGGGCGGTTCTTTCCTAAAATCCTCCAATAACCTTCAAGTCTTTACAGGCCATTTTCAAACTATTCTAATTTCCTGCAAAGTTTTATTCAGAGTTTTTACAGCCAAGGATCAATATTATGACACATACAGGCTTGATTATCAGACTAGTATGGGTATCATACATTAGCTTCACATTGTAAGTTGAAATACATCCGTAAATTGACTTTTGAACTTTTTCTGTGTGTGCAGAGAAAGATCATTTCCAGACACAAACGGAGCAGTCATTTACAAGAGGAAAAGCATCCAGGTCGGTGCAGTTTTGTCTTGGAAAACACTCAAACGTCCTCATGCTGCGTCAAATTTAGATCAAATGAATCAATATATTTCAAGCCTAATGGATCATGAAAAGAAGGGTTAGTTTTCCAGCGGGTCTTCACACCGAGTCCACATGCTTCACTGACCTGGCTCCAGGCTCCAGCTGGTGTTCTCGTTGGGATGCACCTTCGCTGTGGAGTAAATACTGTCCATGGTGCTCAGGATGGTGTTGTACTCCTTGCGTTCTCGGTCAGGCAGGTTGGCAGCTCCCAGGACTTTGATCTTGTCAAATAACGTCCGGTCTTGTTTGTCCGGAAGAGACGCCAGAACTTCATCCGTAAATGAGGTCTTGGCTTTAAAACCCCAGGCTTCACTGAAGGCCTGCTCGTCCAGAGAGGCTTGGACCTGAAGCAACAAAACATGTGTAGCTGTTAATGCATGTTGTTGGCATGACTGAACGAGTTTCTGCTGCTGGACGTCTGAATTTCTCTTATGGGGGATCAATAAAGTGTCTGTCTGTCTGTCTGTGTATCTGCCTGTGTGTGTGTCTGTGTGTCTGTCTGTGTATCTGTCTGTGTGTGTGTCTGTGTGTCTGTCTGTGTATCTGTCTGTCTGTGTGTCTGTCTGTCTGTCTGTCTGTGTATCTGTCTGTGTGTGTGTGTGTGTATGTGTGTGTGTCTTTCTGTCTGTCTGTCTGTGTGTGTGTCTGTCTGTGTATCTGTCTGTGTGTGTGTATGTGTGTGTGTCTTTCTGTCTGTCTGTCTGTGTGTGTGTCTGTCTGTGTATCTGTCTGTGTGTGTGTATGTGTGTGTGTCTTTCTGTCTGTCTGTCTGTGTGTGTGTCTGTCTGTGTATCTGTCTGTGTGTGTGTGTGTATGTGTGTGTGTCTTTCTGTCTGTCTGTGTGTGTGTCTGTGTGTCTGTCTGTGTGTCTGTCTGTGTATCTGTCTGTGTGTGTGTATGTGTGTGTGTCTTTCTGTCTGTCTGTGTGTGTGTCTGTGTGTCTGTCTGTGTGTGTGTATGTGTGTGTGTCTTTCTGTCTGTCTGTCTGTGTGTGTGTCTGTGTGTCTGTCTGTGTGTCTGTCTGTGTGTGTGTCTGTCTGTGTGTGTGTCTGTCTGTGTGTCTGTCTGTCTGTCTGTGTGTGTGTCTGTCTGTCTGTGTGTCTGTGTGTCTGTCTGTGTGTGTGTCTGTCTGTCTGTGTGTCCGTGTGTCTGTCTGTGTTTGTGTGTGTGTGTGTGTCTGTCTGTGTATCTGTCTGTGTGTCTGTCTGTGTGTCTGTCTGTGTGTCTGTCTGTGTGTCTGTCTGTGTGTGTGTCTGTCTGTGTGTGTGTGTGCGTGGTGTGTTTGTCTGTGTGTGTGTGTGTGTCTGTCTGTCTGTGTGTCTGTCTTTCTGTGTGTGTCTGTGTGTCTGTGTTTTGTGTGTCTGTCTGTGTTGTGTGTCTGTTTTTCTATCTCCAGACAGTTAATCCATTGTTTCTTAAATTCGTATTAGTAAATTAGAAAATAAATTATGATCTTTTAAAATGTGTTTTTTTTATGTAAAAACTGCAAAAGACAAGATTGATTATTTTATTATATTTTTAACCAACTCATTGTGTTTATATGCTCACTATAGTGTTATTTATTGTTTCATATTACAGCAGCTCTACACCTAAATATTTGCTTTTCATTAAATATGTGTTTTGTGAGTTTGCGTCTTTTTAAAGCAGTAGCCACGCCCCCTTTTTAGCCCACTCCATCGACCGGAAATGTTTTTAGTTGAGAATTTCTAGCTGAGACTCCAACCCCTAATGTCGACATGGCCAACATTTACATTTACTTTTGTACAGCCCTAAATCACAACAGTAGTTTTCTCGGAGGACGACACAAAACCGTCGATTCGCCAACGCAGATCAGAGAATCAAACCGTTCAGACACAAGAAAAGCACGGATAAAAACACATAGAGACATTGGTCCATAAGAGCAGAGACCAATGTTCATAAACGTTGATAAAGTCCATAAATGTCGCTGAATGTGGACTGTCCTTGGACTCTCCTGCGTCGGCAAGAAACATCTCCTCCAAAACCTTTGTATACTAACACTAGAATCTTATTAGTTTGCTTTCTTCCGGAGTCACATGATCAACAACATTACTCTCCTTGATAAAAAATGTGCTCTTCTAAAGGGTAACCGCAGCCGACATTTTATTTTAAGACTAAGAAAATGACCCGGGGACAATTCCCTACATCTCTCCGTGTATACACCAGCGTCTGTGTGACAAATGGACGGCTGCCTTCACACTCCTCGTCCTGCAAACCGCACACTGGTGTTATTACAGCCTCACACGCTGTAAATACATCATGTTTTCATCTGTGACTTGATTCGTTCCTTGTGTGCGTTCCCAACACTTCTGGGATCAATATCCTCTGAGTTAGACACGGACGGAGCGGCACATGGCTCACGCTCAAGGATAAGACTTTTCTCTCTCCCGTGGATATAAATACGACTCCGTGGCAGGTCGAACATAATCACATGGATGAAGACAGAAGACCGAGGCCGCCTGCTCATACTCACATATCCTCGTTAATTTCCCTTAACAACAACCAGATACGAGCCTCGACTGTTGAGCTCCTCTTCTCCAGCTTGTGAAATGGATATTGTTTGTATTTGAAATTGTCCGAGAAACGGCAGTGAAAAAACAGCTCTTTGTAAAAATGCAACAAATTAGCAACGACTCCAAACAGTGGGAGCCTCATTCGCACTGCACAAAAACACAGGAAGCTCAACCAAAAACACCCAGGCTGCGATACAGGCTGATGTGTCAGAACGGCTCGGCATCCAACCCGCCTTGCGACCTCAGTCTTGTACCTATATAGCAATATTTCAGAATCTGTTTTGTTGCTGCTTCTTACATGTGGGTCAGGTGAAGACTATAAACTACACACAAGTCACACAAGGTACAATAGTTAAAAAACAGCATAGATGTTTCTTTAAATGTGTCTTTGCCGTGGGGAAAAGCTGACACAGGTCCAAACAACTCTCAAATCTTTCCTTACGGTCATCCCGGGTCAACACCACACTACAGTCTATTGATTTCTGCGCTGTGCTTTTTGACCAGCGCTGAAATCCATAGACTGTAGTGTTGTAGTGGAGTCAAAGCCTGCTTCTAATGTCAATATAGGACTTATCTATGGATTTATGGACGTAAAAGTAATGACTGTGTTTCTTAAACTGGGGGTCTCCAACCTGTAGCTCGCCACCGCTTCCCAATTCGCTCCACAGAGGATTTAGAGATTACATTAGTTTGTGGATTAGTCCAAAATGTATGATTCAAATGCTCACAACTGTTGTTAATGCAGACTAACTGTGTAATAAATGATACAAAATGACTGTGGATACTCAGCCTATTGACCTCTCAGCCCATGAGATCCTCTTACAGAGACTAGAGGACTGGGTTGGCGTCGCTGGCACCGCCCTAAGTTGGTTTAGGTCTTACCTTGAAGACAGGAAGTACTTTGTGGAGATTGGAAACTGTGTCTCAGATCATATGGCCCTGACCTGTGGAGTACCACAGGGGTCGATCCTGGGACCTCTTCTGTTCAATCTCTACATGCTGCCGTTAGGTCAGTTAATACGCAGAAACAAAGTTTCCTATCACAACTATGCAGACGACACTCAGATCTATGTCTCACTGACTGCAGGAGAACATGGACCAGTGGACTCACTCCTTCACTGTATCCAACAGATCAGTGAGTGGATGCAAAACAACTTCCTTCAGCTAAACGCAGACAAAACTGAAATGATTGTTTTTGGTCCCCAGAAACAAAGAGAGAGCGTCATCTGTCACCTCCAGTCTCTCTCCCTAAAACCTTCAAACAAGGTCAGAAATCTAGGGGTAATACTGGACTCAGACTTAACTTTTAATAGCCACATCAAATCAGTAACATCAGCAGCTTTTTACCACCTAAAAACATTGCCAGGATCAAAAACATAGTGTCTAAAGCAGACTTGGAGATTCTTATCCATGCATTTGTCTCCAGTAGGTTAGACTACTGCAATGGCCTGCTCACAGGTCTGTCCAAACAGGCTGTAAAACAGCTGCAGTACATTCCAAATGCAGCAGCTCGAGTCCTGACTAGAACCAGGAAGTACGACCACATTAGTACAGTCCTCAGGTCTCTGCACTGGCTTCCTGTGGCTCAGAGAATAGACTTTAAAACAGCTCTGCTTGTTACAAGTCTCTCCATGGCCTCGCACCAAAATATATTAGTGACATGTTAGTCCCATATGAACCAGCCCGGACTCTGAGGAGCACAGGGACTGGACTCCTGTTAGTGCCCAGAGTCAGAACTAAACATGGGGAGGCTGCTTGATTCATGCTACTAAAATCTGGAACAGTCTTCCTGAAGATGTGAGACAGGCCTCCTCTCTGACAATGTTTAAAACCAGGTTAAAACAGTTCTGTTTAGCTGCATACAACTGAGGGATTTTATATTTTTATCTTTCTTTTTAATGTTCTGTGATTATTTATGATTTTAATGCTTTCTTGTTTTGTTCAGCACTTTGAGTAAGTAAGTAAGTAAGTAAGTTTTTATTTATATACCGCCTTTTCACTGCAGATCTGAGTCTCAAAGCGGTTTACAATTGTTAATTTTGGGCATTTGTCTCTCACTCCACACAGAGATGGGAGCGGGGTCGCCAGTACAGGAGGCGCATGCCAGAACTATTGGACATATTTTTAGTGGTAGGGGAAACCGGAGTACCCGGAGGAAACCTACGCAGACACGGGGAGAACATGCAAACTCCACTCAGAAAGGCCCTGGTCCGATCGGGATTCGAACCCAGGACCTTCTTGCTGAGAGGCGAGAGTGCTATCCACTCAGCCACCGTGAGTTGCCTTGTGTATGAATTCCATCCATCCATCCATTTTCTACCCTTTAATCCATTTCTGGGTCAGGGGGGTGGCAGTCAGAGATGCCACCCAAGTCTCATAGCACCAGCCCCTCACTGACCCTCTGCAGGTGGTGAGTCCACAGGAGGATGGCTGCTCTCTGAGTGTGAGCAATAGCCTTGATCTTTCAGCGGGAGCTTTTGGGCAAAGTGGGGTTAAGTGTCTTGCCCAAGGACACAACGACAGCAGTCATCAGTGGGAGTCAGTGGAGAAGGTGTAGAGGTGGGAACTGAACCCACGACCTTCAGGCCTGAAGGCCATTGCTCTACCAACTGAGCTACTGTCGCCCCCTTGTGTATGAATTGTGCTATATAAATAAACTTGCCTTGCCTTGCCTTGACTAAATTGACTATTTTACCTCTGGTCACTTAATAGGAGTAGCTCTCTGCTGGTTTTGTCCCTAGAATCACAGCAGAAGCCGAGTCTGTGGAATGGAAACGGGTGAAGCGAGTGAAGTATTAACTTTGCCCTTTGAGCTCTTCCTTTCTGTCTCTATCTTTGACCAAACAGCTCTTTCCGCCGCAGCCTTCGACCCTGCGTCCGCTCAGATAATCCACTTTTACAGCTCTGTAAAGATACTCTGCTGTTTTTTTCCGACATTCACGGTCTTCAGAGTTACACAACACGCTCCATTTGTCCAATTCGGTCAGCGGCGGTTTGATGGCAGAGCCGGGAGGAGCTGGAGGCAGGGTTCAAAGGACAGCCATGATTTTCTATTCAGCCTAATCATCGGCCCATGATGTGATCTCATCCTGTTTGATCCCCGCTGTTACTGTACCTCCGCGCCCGCCGCATGGATTCAGCCCTGTGTGAAAATCCAATCATTCTGACAGCGCCACGTTCGACCCCAAACTCTGCTTCAGACACACAACTTTCCACAGAAACACACTCGCTCTGGTCAAGGGGCCACATCTCCATCTGTGTGAAATGTGTGCATGGCTTTTCCAAAAGAACTGGGAATAATGGCGTCTTGTTGCGACAGCTGTACAAGCACGCGGAGAAACAACGCAGTGTGTGTGTGTGTGTGTGTGTGTGTGTACCAGGAAACAGAAACATGTGTTGTTGTTGGTGCTGTTGTTGTGTGACGCTAAACCTCTGGACAGATACACAACTAAAGATCTGCTTGGACTGACTTTACACTAAAACAGTAAGTTATGATTGAGATTTTTTCACTAAAAATCAATGCATATTTTTTGCTTTAATTTATTTTGTCATGTAAGATAATTGTACTAGTTTTAAGATAAAAAATACTTCGTAATATTATTAGAGAAAAAAGTCTGAGCAGTGAGTTTTAAAGCTTGTTTAAAGTATTTTTTTCTAATTTCCAGACAACTTTTCATGTTGTTTAGACATAATAAGTTTGAGACAAGAAAAAAATTCTCCAAAATGTTTAGAAATAAGTAAATAATACTTTAAATGTATGTTTTTGTAGAATCAGTCAGTTAGGGCTAGCATTATTTTCTTATTTTCAGAAATCTTGTCATATTTTCTTGATAATTTTCTTATTCTCATATATTTTTTTCTTCTAGTACATAATAATGAATTGCCTTTTTGTGTGTTCCTATTTCTTCGTTTTTATGGACCAATTTCGAAAGTCTGAAAAAGATATTACTAATAATGATCCACACGTCTGCACAGTTTCTGATGCACATGACGACGACCCACAATGCACTTGGCCGCTGTCGGGGAGATTCTCATGTTGCCCAAGATCAGTGCTTTCAATTTAACAAACATGTTAAAAGAGGTAAACTTCGCACATCTCTTCTCTGACAGGTGCGTAGGAGTGGGCGCGCACTAGGTGGCCAAACATGAAAGAAAGGATGACACCCGCACACTGTCCAAACTTGCAAACACCAGTGGTTTATTAGCAACGTTTCGGCCACAGGCCTTCCTCAGGCAAAATTTACAAATAGAGGTTGGGAGCCATCTTAAATAGGGAGGGGCTGACAACGCCCCTGGATGTAATCAACTATACCAGATGACCAAAAAACTTTCACAAAACGTCAAAAAAACTCAAAAGGTGGAAATCACCAATATATACATATATACATGATGCATGAAGAAAAACATATGGAAGCAGACATACAGGACAGCTGATCAAGAAATGGCTGTCCTAATACATACATTCCTACATGTATTCTAAAATGTGTATTCTTACAATGTGACACACGGCAGTCTATTTACAAAAAGACATTCAAGACAAGCTCATCGTTCAGGCCTTTTGGTGTGAGGGTTTGCAGTTTGTGTATCCAAAAAGCCTCTCTCTGTTTGAGAAGCTTATCATGGTTACCCCCCCTCACAGGAAGAGGAACATGCTCTATCCCATAGAAACGAAGGGCACTCACATCATGATTAGCATCATTAAAATGTACAGCTACAGGATATTCCCTGTCATTCCTGCGGATAGAACTTTTATGTTCACTTATTCTTTGTTTTAATTTTCTTGTGGTTTTGCCTACATAGGCCAAACCACAAGGACAACGCAGTAAATAGATGACATGAGTGGATGCACATGTTATAATGCTTTTGATGGGTATACTCTTACCACTGTGCGGGTGTAGAAAAAAGCTGGTTTTGTGAGTGTTATTGCACTGGGCACAACCACCACAACGATAGTTCCCATTAGGAATCGGCGTCAGGAGGGTCTGAGTGGATGGCGCTAGGGTGGTGAAACTGGCCCGGACAAGGTGGTCTCTAAGGTTCTTGCCCCTCCTGTTCACAAAAAGGGGAGGGAACTTGAAGATAGTGGCCAGTTCAGGATCCGATGTGAGTATGTGCCAGTGTTTTCTGAACATAGTTTTAATGGTTGCAGAGTGGGGAGAATACTGGGAGATACAAGTGATAGAAAATTGCTTTTTCTTTTTAACAGTTTTTTTTAAAAATTCTGCTCGTGTTTTTTTTAAAAGCCAGTTCATAAGCATTTTCTATCCATGTAGTGGGATATCCTCTTTGTTTGAACCTGTTTTTCATGTCTCTGGCCTGTTCAACGAAGTCCTCCTCAGAGTGACATATCCGTCTGAGTCTGTAAAATTGACTGATTGGTAAACTCTTTTTAAGAGGGGTAGGATGAAAACTTGAGGCCAACATCAAAGTGTTTCTGTCCGTCTCCTTCCTGTAAAGTGATGTTATTATGGTGCCATTGGATTTAAGCACTACCATATCTAAGAAACTGACTTGTACAGTACTATACTGTGGAGTAAAGATCAAACTTGGTATCCAGCTATTAAGTAATTTGACAAAATCCGTCAGTTCTTGGGAAGTACCATTGAAGACACAAAACACATCATCAATATATCTGAGCCATTTTAGAATTTTATGAGCAAATGGATTTTTTTCATTGTTGAATACAAATTTATTTTCAAAGAAACCAACAAACAAATTGGCGTAGTTAGGGGCACAAATGGTGCCCATGCTTGTCCCAGATATTTGTAGATAGAATGTCTTTTCAAAACGGAAATAGTTATATTTCATGACAAACTCAGTAAAGTCCAAGATGATTTGGTCAGGAGGCCTTGTACTGCTGCTGTTCTGCTGTAGATAGTAATTTATGGCCTCTAAACCCCCTTCATGGGGAATGTTGGTATAGAGGCTAGTGATGTCCAATGTCAGCAATAAGGCATTAACAGGTATATCTTTAAGGTCGGAGCACTTTTCTAGAAAGTCTGTAGAATCTCTTATATAGGCAGGAAGGTTGTGGACTAATGGTTTTATAAAGTGGTCCACATAAGTTGAAAGAGGAGACCATAATGAGTCATTCTGTGCTACAATGGGCCGCCCAGGTGGATTGGTCAAGGATTTATGTATTTTAGGGAGCGAATATATAACTGGGCAGATGGGATGTTTATTGTAGAGAAAATCAGATTCTTGTTCAGTAATCCATTTCTGAGACTTTGCTTGTTGGAGGTATGCAAATAGTTGTTTCTGAAAGGGCACCGTGGGGTCATGCTCAAGTTTTTTATAGACACGGGCATCCGACAGCTGAGATAAAATCTCCTGTCTGTATTTGTTAACGTCTTGGATGCAGATAGCGCCCCCTTTGTCCGCTGGTTTAATCACAATATCTTTATCATTCATTAATTCTTTTAGGGCTGTTTTCTCGTCTTTTGACAAATTAGAATATGTACGTGTGTGGGATTCATAAACGCCCTTTTCAATGTCCTGTTCAACCATTCTACAAAAAGTATTGATTGAAGCATTCGTTGTATTAGGACAAAAAACACTTTTGGCTTTAAATACAGTTTGTGTGGTCGGCTGTGAAGTGGATGGACCAGATTTAGAGAAAAAATGACGTAATTTAATTTGTCTAAAACATTTAAATAAGTCAACTTTTAGGCCGAATGCATTCACAGGACTGTAGGGAACGAAAGATAAGCCCTTAGAAAGAAGTGACTTCTGTTGCTCCGACAGTGACTTGGATGATATGTTGATTACCGTGTCTGCTGGCGGCTGCGCGTCCACGGTCTCTGTGTGGCGGCCTGCGGAGCGCCTGCCCCTCCTGGTTTTCTTCTTTGTCCTGGTGGCGGATTCTTGCGTTGCGGTAAAAAAGGAGAGTGACTTGGAGGGATCCCGGAGTCGCTATCCAAAGTAAAATCACTTTCCAGACTGGAGTCGTAATTCCGTTGGTTGTCCCTCTGTCGGTGCGTAACGGTGGTGCCTCTTGTTGCGCCTCTTGTTGCGCGTAAAGGGCGCTGGGTCCGTGTCTGCGAGGATTCTTCGTGTTCCTGATGGTCCCAGTGATAGACCTCATTTTTCATGTAGTCCTCGGTGTCACGTTTGTATTTCTTGAGTTTAATGCTTAGGAGTTTTTCTTTGTATTTTGTGACTGTTTCTTTTATTGTGTTATCAAAAGCTGGGTACGTGGCATGGAATTTTTCTTTTAGGGTATTCTCTTGTTTTTCAATCTCGGCTCTGACGTCTTTTGCTTCGGTGGTTACGTGATCAATGATCAATAGCATCAGATCAAGGGAGCATTTGTTGAGAATGTCACCCCATTTCTTCAAAAAGTTCTCATCTGATTTGCCTATTGTAGGCGCCTTTTGTATGCGCAGGCCTCGAGGGATCTTTTTATTCCGCCAGTATTCACTTAATGTAGAGCCATGCATACCAAGGCGGGCTTCTTTCAGATGGAGTCTTTCCAGCTTTATTTTTAGATCGTCGCACGATTCCAAGGCGTCCAAGCCCACAGCAGGAAGTAAAATCCTCTGCGCATCCTCGTTTGAGAATTCAAAAGTCTCTGCGTAATTGTGCGTCAACGAGTTGATTTCCTGGAATGTGCTCATTTTGAGGTTTGGTAAGCGTCCTAAACCTCGTGTGTGCAAGGAAAAAAGTGCAGAAGTGAATGGGACAAGCCCAAATTGTTAAAAGAGGTAAACTTCGCACATCTCTTCTCTGACAGGTGCGTAGGAGTGGGCGCGCACTAGGTGGCCAAACATGAAAGAAAGGATGACACCCGCACACTGTCCAAACTTGCAAACACCAGTGGTTTATTAGCAACGTTTCGGCCACAGGCCTTCCTCAGGCAAAATTTACAAATAGAGGTTGGGAGCCATCTTAAATAGGGAGGGGCTGACAACGCCCCTGGATGTAATCAACTATACCAGATGACCAAAAAACTTTCACAAAACGTCAAAAAAACTCAAAAGGTGGAAATCACCAATATATACATATATACATGATGCATGAAGAAAAACATATGGAAGCAGACATACAGGACAGCTGATCAAGAAATGGCTGTCCTAATACATACATTCCTACATGTATTCTAAAATGTGTATTCTTACAATGTGACACACGGCAGTCTATTTACAAAAAGACATTCAAGACAAGCTCATCGTTCAGGCCTTTTGGTGTGAGGGTTTGCAGTTTGTGTATCCAAAAAGCCTCTCTCTGTTTGAGAAGCTTATCATGGTTACCCCCCCTCACAGGAAGAGGAACATGCTCTATCCCATAGAAACGAAGGGCACTCACATCATGATTAGCATCATTAAAATGTACAGCTACAGGATATTCCCTGTCATTCCTGCGGATAGAACTTTTATGTTCACTTATTCTTTGTTTTAATTTTCTTGTGGTTTTGCCTACATAGGCCAAACCACAAGGACAACGCAGTAAATAGATGACATGAGTGGATGCACATGTTATAATGCTTTTGATGGGTATACTCTTACCACTGTGCGGGTGTAGAAAAAAGCTGGTTTTGTGAGTGTTATTGCACTGGGCACAACCACCACAACGATAGTTCCCATTAGGAATCGGCGTCAGGAGGGTCTGAGTGGATGGCGCTAGGGTGGTGAAACTGGCCCGGACAAGGTGGTCTCTAAGGTTCTTGCCCCTCCTGTTCACAAAAAGGGGAGGGAACTTGAAGATAGTGGCCAGTTCAGGATCCGATGTGAGTATGTGCCAGTGTTTTCTGAACATAGTTTTAATGGTTGCAGAGTGGGGAGAATACTGGGAGATACAAGTGATAGAAAATTGCTTTTTCTTTTTAACAGTTTTTTTTAAAAATTCTGCTCGTGTTTTTTTTAAAGCCAGTTCATAAGCATTTTCTATCCATGTAGTGGGATATCCTCTTTGTTTGAACCTGTTTTTCATGTCTCTGGCCTGTTCAACGAAGTCCTCCTCAGAGTGACATATCCGTCTGAGTCTGTAAAATTGACTGATTGGTAAACTCTTTTTAAGAGGGGTAGGATGAAAACTTGAGGCCAACATCAAAGTGTTTCTGTCCGTCTCCTTCCTGTAAAGTGATGTTATTATGGTGCCATTGGATTTAAGCACTACCATATCTAAGAAACTGACTTGTACAGTACTATACTGTGGAGTAAAGATCAAACTTGGTATCCAGCTATTAAGTAATTTGACAAAATCCGTCAGTTCTTGGGAAGTACCATTGAAGACACAAAACACATCATCAATATATCTGAGCCATTTTAGAATTTTATGAGCAAATGGATTTTTTTCATTGTTGAATACAAATTTATTTTCAAAGAAACCAACAAACAAATTGGCGTAGTTAGGGGCACAAATGGTGCCCATGCTTGTCCCAGATATTTGTAGATAGAATGTCTTTTCAAAACGGAAATAGTTATATTTCATGACAAACTCAGTAAAGTCCAAGATGATTTGGTCAGGAGGCCTTGTACTGCTGCTGTTCTGCTGTAGATAGTAATTTATGGCCTCTAAACCCCCTTCATGGGGAATGTTGGTATAGAGGCTAGTGATGTCCAATGTCAGCAATAAGGCATTAACAGGTATATCTTTAAGGTCGGAGCACTTTTCTAGAAAGTCTGTAGAATCTCTTATATAGGCAGGAAGGTTGTGGACTAATGGTTTTATAAAGTGGTCCACATAAGTTGAAAGAGGAGACCATAATGAGTCATTCTGTGCTACAATGGGCCGCCCAGGTGGATTGGTCAAGGATTTATGTATTTTAGGGAGCGAATATATAACTGGAGATGGGATGTTTATTGTAGAGAAAATCAGATTCTTGTTCAGTAATCCATTTCTGAGACTTTGCTTGTTGGAGGTATGCAAATAGTTGTTTCTGAAAGGGCACCGTGGGGTCATGCTCAAGTTTTTTATAGACACGGGCATCCGACAGCTGAGATAAAATCTCCTGTCTGTATTTGTTAACGTCTTGGATGCAGATAGCGCCCCCTTTGTATCTCCCAGTATTCTCCCCACTCTGCAACCATTAAAACTATGTTCAGAAAACACTGGCACATACTCACATCGGATCCTGAACTGGCCACTATCTTCAAGTTCCCTCCCCTTTTTGTGAACAGGAGGGGCAAGAACCTTAGAGACCACCTTGTCCGGGCCAGTTTCACCACCCTAGCGCCATCCACTCAGACCCTCCTGACGCCGATTCCTAATGGGAACTATCGTTGTGGTGGTTGTGCCCAGTGCAATAACACTCACAAAACCAGCTTTTTTCTACACCCGCACAGTGGTAAGAGTATACCCATCAAAAGCATTATAACATGTGCATCCACTCATGTCATCTATTTACTGCGTTGTCCTTGTGGTTTGGCCTATGTAGGCAAAACCACAAGAAAATTAAAACAAAGAATAAGTGAACATAAAAGTTCTATCCGCAGGAATGACAGGGAATATCCTGTAGCTGTACATTTTAATGATGCTAATCATGATGTGAGTGCCCTTCGTTTCTATGGGATAGAGCATGTTCCTCTTCCTGTGAGGGGGGGTAACCATGATAAGCTTCTCAAACAGAGAGAGGCTTTTTGGATACACAAACTGCAAACCCTCACACCAAAAGGCCTGAACGATGAGCTTGTCTTGAATGTCTTTTTGTAAATAGACTGCCGTGTGTCACATTGTAAGAATACACATTTTAGAATACATGTAGGAATGTATGTATTAGGACAGCCATTTCTTGATCAGCTGTCCTGTATGTCTGCTTCCATATGTTTTTCTTCATGCATCATGTATATATGTATATATTGGTGATTTCCACCTTTTGAGTTTTTTTGACGTTTTGTGAAAGTTTTTTGGTCATCTGGTATAGTTGATTACATCCAGGGGCGTTGTCAGCCCCTCCCTATTTAAGATGGCTCCCAACCTCTATTTGTAAATTTTGCCTGAGGAAGGCCTGTGGCCGAAACGTTGCTAATAAACCACTGGTGTTTGCAAGTTTGGACAGTGTGCGGGTGTCATCCTTTCTTTCAAATTTAACAAACATGAAACAAGGAGCGAGAGGAAAAGCAAAAGACGAAAACAACAGTGTGAGCTCCGCAGTGAAGCCGAGGTGGAGTCTGGGAGCTGAGGACTCCCCAAAGTCAACGCTGCCCCAAAGTTTGGAAGAGCTAAAATCCATCTTACACATTTGGAATTTCCATATTTCTCATTGAGGAATAGAGCTTTCCAGACTGTGGGACGAATGTCGGCCTCCAACCCGCCTTGCGACCTCAGTCTTGTGCCTCTTCATCGACTAATTGAGTTTTTTCAATAACTGCCAACTTCTCTATTTACAGACTCCAACACAAGTGCGGGATTTTTAGACTCAAAAAGAGAAGTAATTACTACAACAAATTCTGTCCCAAGAGTTTTGTCTGGAAATGAAAAGCTTAAAGAAGGAGTATGCGAAAATCTGGCCAAAAGTGGTACTGCACTCGCTCTGACTAAGGTTGCCAGATATGCAGACGAATCCAGCTGGGACCATAATATCTGAATGAAGAATTTTGTCAACAACAAATCTAATGATTTGAGAATCATAACAAGACTTTTTTAGTTTTGTGGCCACATGGTAAATTTACCAGTGAGATTAGCTCCACGTGGTGAGTTCTGGCAACCCGGATCACAGACTTTCTGATTGGTCAAACGGTGGAGGGCGGGACATCGAAATTAAAACCATAACCACATTCAGGGGCTGAAAAAGTAATTTAGAAATTCAAATATCTCTGAACTACTGTGATCTGTTAAAATATTGGAAAAGAGCATTTGGACCGATTAGGGCCCTTTAATGCTGACTTGACATAAACATCTTACATATTGCTACTTTAAAACTGTCTCAGCATCAAATGTAGATAAACGTCACATGTGCTTTCTAAACAACTAATCAAAAATAATCTTCAGTTGCTATAGTTGTATATAAGTGTATAACGTATAAACATCCATCCATTCATCCATTTTCTTCCGCTTCATCCGTTGCCGGGTCGCGGGGGCAGCAGTCTAAGCCGAGACACCCAGACTTCCCTTTCATATATCATATAAACAAAGCAAAGCAAAACCTTCAGAATTGACTTTTGAACTGGAAAAGTCTGAGCAAGTGCGATTGCCATATTTATTTACTGTATTTAGAATCTGTCACAAACACGTAATTTGGGAATTTGGATTTGGATTCATGATGTACTCAGAGGATGAAAACCCCCCCGCGGTGGACGGTCAGGGAAGCTCTGATTGGCCAAACTTGTCGCCACATGCTTTTGGACCAGTTTTCTATCCGCACACACTCACACTGAGCGGGCCCTGCACTGAGCGGGACCCGGTTCTGGAGAGGGATGAATGAAACCGTGGGCTCCGAGTCCAGCAGAGAGCGGAGACGTTTGGCATCGACCCTAACCCTGGGCATCACCCGCTACTCCCCCCCATCACCCCCACACAGAGTCACCTCACCCTCTCATCTGTACCTCACACACTGTCATCCACCACCTCACCCTGTCACCTGTGGCTTCTCCCCCCATCACCCCCTCACACTCTCCCCATTACACCCTAACCTGTGACTTCTCCCTACCTCACCCCCTCACACTCTCACCTGTAGCTCCCTCCTCCCTCCCTCACCCCCTCACACTCTCACCTGTAGCTCCCTCCTCCCTCCCTCACCCCCTCACACTCTCACCTGTAGCTCCCTCCTCCCTCCCTCACCCCCTCACACTCTCACCTGTAGCTCCCTCCTCCCTCCCTCACCCCCTCACACTCTCACCTGTAGCTCCCTCCTCCCTCCCTCACCCCCTCACACTCTCACCTGTAGCTCCCTCCTCCCTCCCTCACCCCCTCACACTCTCACCTGTAGCTCCCTCCTCCCTCCCTCACCCCCTCACACTCTCACCTGTAGCTCCCTCCTCCCTCCCTCACCCCCTCACACTCTCACCTGTAGCTCCGAGTTGTGCGCTGTCAAGTTGGTGTTGTAGTTCCAGGACGCGGTCACGCTGTGGTAAAGCACCTCCTCTGCGGTGCTGTTGTAGCCGTCGAGAAACGCCTGGACTCCCGCCACAGTGTTGGGGTACGTCCCGGGGAGCCAGTGACCGGGCAGAGCTCCGCAGAGTCCCAGGATGGGCAGCAGAAGGAGCGGCAGGCGCACGAACCTGTCTCCAGCCGCGGCGGCCGTCATGACTGGATCCACCAGGACGTTAATATTTACAGTCTATGTGTAAAACAAAACAACTAGAGTGGAGTGTGTTTCTGATGTGCGTCTGCTGCGCGCTCCTGCTGCTGGTGAGACGCGCACGGACTGAAATCTTGCTTTTAAGTGTCTCTTCAGAGCCAGCCCACATTATGGCACTTCACACCACTGGATGTGTCCGTGTGCGCGCCTCCTCCCCCTCCCTCCCTCCCTTCACTCCTCTCCTGTCCTGCTGCTGCTGCTCCTGCTGCTGCTGCTGCTGCTGCTGCTGCTGCTACTCCTGCTGCTACTGCTGCTGCTGCTGCTGCTGCTGCTGCTGCTGCTGCTACTGCTGCTACTGCTGCTGCTGCTGCTGCTGCTGCTGCTGCTCCTGCTGCTACTGCTGCTGCTGCTGCTACTCCTGCTGCTACTGCTGCTGCTGCTGCTGCTGCTGCTGCTGCTGCTGCTGCTGCTGCTGCTGCTGCTGCTGCTGCTGCTGCTGCTGCTGCTGCTGCTGAGATCAGATCCAAGTTTGTGATGGCAGATTGGAAACGCCGCAGAGAGAAGAGCGTTTGTATACACTGAAAAAGTAAAAAATTGGTAAGATTTGGTCAGACAGGAACGGGACTCCTGTTAGTGCCCAGAGTCAGGACTAAACATGGGGAGGCTGCTTTTCAGATTAATGCTGCTAAAATCTGGAACAGTCTTCCTGAAAGTGTGAGACAGGCCTCCTCTCTGACAATGTTTAAAACCAGGTTAAAAACAGTCCTGTTTAGCTGCATACAACTGAGGGATTTTATATTTTTTATCTTTCTTCTTAATGTTCTGTGATTATTTATGATTCTGTTCAGCACTTTGAGTTACCTTGTGTATGAATTGTGTCATACAAATAAACTTGCTTTGCCTTGTCTAATAATAATGTACTAGAAAATAACATGAATGATGCTTATTTTTCTAATGGCATTTTTTTATTTTATTTTTTTACTTGAATGTAGTTTTTCATTTAAGATTGTTTTACTAGTTTTAAGATAAAAATACTTAATAATCTTAACAAGTCTGAGCAGTGAGCTTTAAATTCATGTTTTAAGTATTTTATTTCTATACGTCTGTGATGCTATATTTTAAGAAACGTTTCTGAAAAATCTTTAATAAATAAGTGAATAATGCTTGAAATGGATGTTTTTATACAATCAATTGTAGTTCGCATTATTTTTATTGTTATTTTTGTCTTATTTTAAGCAGTATTTACTTTTTTGTGTTGTTCTTTTTTCAAGGTATTTTTCCAGTATGGGAGAGAGCAGCAGAGATAGTGGAGGAAGAGAGAGAGGACCAGGAACTATATCATATTTTTAAACTTTTTTGCCCAAACTGGACTTGAGAGAAATATTTCCTTGCACACTATAGTTCACAAAGCTGACAATTGACACTTTAAAGCTGGGGTACCTAACTTTCAAACTACAAAAAAAACTATCTGTAATAAAATCCATGTATCTTGTCCCTTGCTCTCTAAACATTTTGGTGCCTGTCTGGCGTCTGTCACATATTTAGATCTGCTTTTAAAGGTGGAAAAGTGAAGAAGAGAGAACCAACCTCTCTCAGCCAATCAGCTCTCAGCCCAAAGCAGTCCAATAGTGACTCACGGGGCTCTTTCCTACACGACAGCATGTTGTGGTCTGGTTTGTTCACGGCATTTTATTACTACAGAGTCTTTCAAAAAGGAGTTAGGTTCTCCAGCCTGAATGAATTCCTGGTTTTTAGAGCAATACAGAGGTACGGCCAACAACGTAATATTTTTGGAATAGGCTGTTCCATGTTGCTATGAGAAGTGCGTGTGTGCGTGTGTGTGTGTGTGTGTGTGTGTGTGCATGTGTGCGTGTGTGTGATCCTGAGCCAAGGCCATTGTACAGCAGCTGCCAGGGAAATCAATGGGGAAGTATTCACCAAGTTTTGATTGAAATACTTACGTACGCAGACCACATGTTGTGCATCTTGTCACATCTTGTCCCCACAGAAAGGCTTACATGTCTGTCGTCTGAGTAACTGAGTGAGAGCGTTGGACAATAGATTTGGAAGTGGTGGCAGTGTTGAAACAAAAACACATACAAAGTGTCGACATAAGGAATCGGCAAACCACACGCACCACACACACGCACGCACACACACACACACACACACAGCACCACACACACACAGCACCACACACACACACACACAAGCACACACGCACGCACGCACGCACACACACACGTCTCAAAAGAAAGGAGGAAATGAAAAGAGACTTCTTGTTTGAAAAATGTATTTATATGATTTAAATTCTCCCCCTAGTTTTTGTCTTTTATTTAATTTTACTCCTTAATTCTCATGGTCTCAGTCCTGGATCCACAGCCTCAGTCCTGGATCTACAGCCTCAGTCCTGGATCTACAGCCTCAGTCCTGGATCTACAGCCTCAGTCCTGGATCTACAGCCTCAGTCCTGGATCTACAGCCTCAGTCCTGGATCTACAGCCTCAGTCCTGGATCCACAGCCTGGGAGCAGATCCCTCTCTCCATGAGGGCTTACAGTACCTGAGGTTTCTCACTGGGTTTTAGTTCTTCTTGTTCCGTGCTGATACAGGTCTAAGGACAGTGATCCTCCTGCTCTCTAATGGCTCCTTTGAGTTTGTGATTATTGCATTTTCTGTGTTCGAACTGTTTGAATCTCTGAAGCAAAGCAAAGCAAATTTATTTATAAAGCACCATTCATACAGAAGTAACCCAGGGTTCTTTACGGGCACAGAGAGAACCTTGGGAAACAGCAAAACACAGGAATAATTTTATATGCAAAAATAAAAATGAGAAATATACAAAAATACTTACATATGCGTATACGTACTCAATACATTATACAGATATACACCATAGACTGTAAAAGATAATGGACGTATTCACGCCTATCTCCGCCGTTCTGACTAATGGGCCAAAAATAGTGCTCTACTGGAGCTATCCAAAATGGCCGCGAGAGGTCCCGCCCACAAGAAAATTGTGAAAAAACGCATCTGCGCAGCTCCATTCATTTGAACGAGAGACTTAAAAAATTCACAGCAAGTAAACTAGAGTGGACCAGAACACCCCCCTCAGCATTGACACACATGTGGAACGGAGCTTTGGGCCAAGAGCCAACTTTTGGTCCATTGTGTAAAGACATTTTTGAGAGGTAAGAAGATGCTATATGTTAGCATTGGCTAATTCTACTTCTGGGTCCACCCCCATCGGCCCGGGGTGGTATTGCAAGCATGTCAGCGCACGTCATTTTGGCCACTTTTGAGCCGGGACCCGCCCCCACTGATACACACATAATTATGTATACAAAAGATGTATGATAATCATTTTTAAAAAGAGCACAGGTTTATGTAAATGCTGATGTTTTAAACGCCTCTGTGGTTGGAATAGTTGATGTGGAAGAGTGTCCCACAGACGAAGAGCATAAAACTAAATGATGCCTCACTCTCTTTGGGCCTGACATTTGGGACACACAGTAAACCGGTCCCAGACCTGAGGACCTTCTCGTTTTCATATGGAAAAACATATCTTGCACAGTCCATTCAGTCCGAGCCAGTGTAAAGATTGTAAAACTGATGTGATATGATCCAATATTTTGTTCTTGTGAGGACTCTTCCCGCTGCATTTTGAATCAGCTGCAGCTGTCGTATGGATTTTCTGCTGAGCCCTGTGAAAATACCATTTTTTGCAGACTCATATCTGGCGTAGCAAAATTATCGACTGCAGCGCTAAGATCTACCATAACCAGCACTGTTATTCAGGTGTGTGTCATTTACGACTTTAACTAAATCTCGTTTGGATGAAATTCATCAAAAAAAGATTGTTCTGCATCATGAAAGTATATATTTGCTGATATACAGTTTTTTCTAGAATCTTTTCCAAAAAAGGAAGATTGGAAATAGGTCTTTAATCACTTATTATCAGCGAGTCTAAGTTGGGTTTCTGAATAAGTGGTTTTACAAGTGCCCTTTTAAAAGCCTCAAGAAACAACTTTATGAAGTCAAAACACAGAATTCACTATTCTTCAATCAATCAATCAAGTTTTATTTGTATAGCGCCTTTCCTACACAAAGCAACACAAAGCGCCTCACAACCCACATCACATCAAACAACTCACAAACATAAAAAACATGATTAACAACAAACATTAAGATCACAAGAAAAATGATAAATAATAAACGTTGCACAACAGGACTCACGTGTAGACGATTAGATAAACATTTATGGTTTTTATGACCGCATCAAATCCCACTAATCTCAAACTGATAGCTGCTTTAATGCCCGAATAAGTGCAAGTGTGTCCCGCTGATAAGACGTCCCCTCTGGCCCTCATAAACGGGAAATGGAGACGGTTCCAGGGCAGAGGGGTTCACGGGGCCCGCTGGAATGTGTCGCAAGAAGACGCCTGAAGTTTGGCAGTGAAATATGCAAATGAGCCTCGGAAATGCAGATTGTGTGGACGGACCAGAGCGGCTTTAACGAGCGCCGTGGCCTTCGGGGCGAGTCATTACCTCCGAGATGATCGGGGGGAGGGGAGGGGGAGGTCAGTGGAGGCATCCGGCTGCCATCTTGTTCTGGACTGATACTAGAACACGACAAACAGAGAAAATTGACAAAAGAAAGGAAACGGTTATAATTTATGTGTCAGTGTCAGATCTGTCCATGCAACAACTTCATACTCAATCTGTATCTGTTCATGATGGATGCATTTTCAGCCAATTTCTTAATATTCTGCAGATAATTAGAGCAATATATAATTTTCTTATCATCGCCAAAGTTGAAGAGATTTGACTTGTTCTTCCAGCGTCGCTCAGAGTCACAAAGTGCTTTACAATTGTTGGGAACGAGGTCGCCAAACAGGAGGCTCACGCCAGACCTATTGTACATGTTTTTTGTGGTCGGGGAAACCGGAGCACCTGGAGGAAACCTACGCCGACACATGGACAACATTCAAACTCCACTCAGAAAGGCCCTGTTGCAATCGGGATTCGAACCCAGGGCCTTCTTGCTGAGAAGCGAGAGTGCTAACCACTCAGCCAAGTCCTAAGTAACTCTGAAGTATCTATGAAGCTTAGGTGTAAATTCAGACTGGAAGACTTTCATGCTGCAGCTCCATCCCATCCAGGGCCGGCCTCTCCATCCTGGCTCCTCCTCTGGCTCCTCCTCTGGCTCCTCCTCTGGCTCCTGCTCTTGCTCTGGCTCTTGCTCTGGCTCCTGCTCTGGCTCCTTCTCTTGCTCTGGCTCCTGCTCTTGCTCTTGCTCTGGCTCCTGCTCTGGCTCCTGCTCTTGCTCTGGCTCCTGCTCTGGCTCCTGCTCTGGCTCCTGCTCTGGCTCCTGCTCTTGCTCCTGCTCTGGCTCCTGCTCTTGCTCCTGCTATGGCTCCTGCTCTTGCTCCTGCTCTTGCTCCTGCTCTTGCTCCTGCTCTGGCTCCTGCTCTTGCTCCTGCTCTTGCTCCTGCTCTTGCTCCTGCTCTTGCTCTGGCTCCTGCTCTGGCTCCTGCTCTGGCTCCTGCTCTGGGTTCTGCTCTGGCTCTTGCTCTGACTCAAGACCAGAGCAGGGAGGGTTCACGGTCCCAACCAAGCAGATCAAGAGTAAATCCACTGAAGGAATGATCTTTTTTTTGTTACAAATGCTAACAGATCATTCAGAATTTCACTTTGAACCAGAGCAGAGAGAATGGTCTCTGCTGCAGTGACCTAAAGTGCTGTTGCATCTTAATACTATTGTTAGCTACTTTTAGAATGATGTATTTATTTGTTTTGTTTGTGTGGATGTGTTTCTTCTGCTGAACTCCTGAATTTCATTAAAGTATCAGTCTATCTCTATCTAACAACAACACACTCAACACCACAATTTTCTATCTTTAACAATAACAACTGCAATATTATCTCTATCTCACAATTTCTTGTTTTCCACAAACGACGAAGAGAAACTTGCCCCAAAACAATCTCCGCTCGTAATCACAACGATGAGATGAAACGGCGACAGGTGCAGCAAGATGGCTTTTCCTCGAACCAGGTGTGTGTGTGTGTGTGTGTGTGTTTGTGTGTGTGTGTCTGTTTGTGTGTGTGAGTGCATATGTGTGTGCCTCTCTGTGTCTATGTGTGTGTGTGTCTGTGTGTGTCTCTGTGTGTGTGTGTATATATGCCTGTGTGAGTGCTTATGTGTGCGTGTGTATGTGTGTGTGTGTGTGTGTGTGAGTGCATGTGTGTGTGAGTCTGTGTGTGTGTATGTATGTGTGTGTGTGAGTGCATGTGTGTGTGAGTTTGTGTGTGTGTGTGTGTGTGCGTCTCTGTGTCTGTGTGTGCGTGCCTTTGTGTGTGTGTGTGTGTGTGTTTGTATGTATGTCTGTGTGTGTGAGTCCATATGTGTGTGCGTCTCTGTGTGTGTGTGTGTGTGTGTGTGTGTGTGTGTGTGTGTGTTTGTGTATCTTCCTGCTCAGCCATAATTGAATTTGTCTTTTTCTTTAATGGAAGTCTGTGAAGTGTGAAGAGGCAGCGATCGCAGCAACATCCAATCTCCAAACTCTAAACTCCACAAGCACCAGCAGCTCTGTGATGTCACACTTTTCTCTCCCACTGGAAACACAGTCAGACCCAAGACGACCGAAAGATGAGGAAAATGGCCAATGTCACAAAGAAATATATTACTTTTGATCAAATACCAGTAAAAAATCACATATTCATAATAGTAAGAATACAATACACAATACAATACAATTTATTCTTGTATAGCCCTAGGTCACAACAGAAGTCATCTCAGAGACTTAACAAAACCATTGAAATCACCAACACAGGTCAGAGAATCAACAGTTAAAACACATGAAGAATACAGTATAAAGCACACACAGAAGAAAATGTCCATACATGTTGTAGAATGCTAAAGTGTCCTGATCATCACCAATCCTTTCTGTTGGACACTAACTGTCCAACAAGACCCTCCTGCATCGACAAGGAAAAACTCTTAAAAAACCCAGTGGGAAAAAGTGAGAAACCTTGGAGGAGAACTAGGGAAACCCACAGGGAGGGAGACCCATATGAGAAAGGGATCCGCTCCTCCGGACGGACAGGCTAATGATCTAGGTCCTAAGCTAGCTACAGAACGTGGACCAGTGGCCGCTGAACGTGGACAGGTCCGGTGCAGGACCGAAGCACTCCCAGGCGGGTCGGGCGGGGCAGTCCGCAGGTGTAGATGGAGGAGGCCAGGCTCAGAGATCCCGTCATCGTACCATGAAACAGACAATGGGACAACGGGTGAATAGCAATGAACAAACTACAGTCAGAATCCTAAAAGTGCTAAACAGATAAAGTAGATAAAGTAGGAAGGAGGAGAGGATAGTGCTCAAGTTACCATACTTCTCCCAGCAAACTGACTCCCTATGCAGCTTGACTGACAGTCTGAGGAGTTTGTACATGAAGAACACTGTACATGAAGAAGTGTGTTTTTATATCATCCTAAACTGGAGAATTGCTGATGCTTAATCGAAATATATATACAGTGCCTTGCGAAAGTATTCGGCCCCCTTGAACTTTTCAACATTTCGCCACATTTCAGGCTTCAAACATAAAGATATAAAAAAAAATATTTTTTTGTCAAGAATCAACAACAAGTGGGACACAATCGTGAAGTGGAACGAAATTTATTGGATAATTTAAACTTTAACAAATAAAAAACTGAAAAGTGGGGCGTGCAATATTATTCGGCCCCCTTGCGCTAATACTGTGTAGCGCCACCTTTTGATGCAATTACAGCTGCAAGTCGCTTGGGGTATGTCTCTATCAGTTTTGCACATCGAGAGACTGGAATTCTTTCCCATTCTTCCTTGCAAAACAGCTCGAGCTCAGTGAGGTTGGATGGAGAGCGTTTGTGAACAGCAGTCTTCAGCTCTTTCCACAGATTCTCGATTGGATTCAGGTCTGGACTTTGACTTGGCCATTCTAACACCTGGATACGTCTATTTGTGAACCATTCCATTGTAGATTTGGCTTTATGTTTTGGATCATTGTCCTGTTGGAAGATAAATCTCCGTCCCAGTCTCAGGTCTTTTGCAGACTCCAACAGGTTTTCTTCCAGAATGGTCTTTTTTGCCATCTTCCCTGTCCCTGCTGAAGAAAAGCAGGCCCAAAGCATGATGCTGCCACCACCATGTTTGACAGTGGGGATGGTGTGTTCAGGGTGATGAGCTGTGTTGCTTTTACGCCAAACATATCGTTTTGCATTGTGGCCAAAAAGTTTGATTTTGGTTTCATCTGACCAGAGCACCTTCTTCCACATGTTTGGTGTGTCTCCCAGGTGGCTTGTGGCAAACTTTAAACGAGACTTTTTATGGATATCTTTGAGAAATGGCTTTCTCAAAGATATCCATACTATCCATACTAACTATCCAATAGTTGTCCTATGGACAGACTCTCCCACCTCAGCTGTAGTTATCTGCAGTTCATCCAGAGTGATCATGGGCCTCTTGACTGCATCTCTGATCAGTCTTCTCCTTGTTTGAGATGAAAGTTCGGAGGGACGGCCGGGTCTTGGTGGATTTGCAGTGGTCTGATACTCCTTCCATTTCAATATAATTGCTTGCACAGTGCTCCTTGAGATGTTTAAAGCTTGGGAAATCTTTTTGTATCCAAATCCGGCTTTAAACTTCTCCACAACAGTATCTAGGACCTGCCTGGTGTGTTCCTTTGTCTTCATGGTTCTCTCTGTGCTTTAAACAGAACCCTGAGACTATCAAAGAGCAGGTGCATTTATACGGAGACTTGATTACACACAAGTGCATTCTATTTATCATCATCAGTCATTTAGGACAACATTGGATCATTCAAAGATCCTCACTGAACTTCTGGACTGAGTTTGCTGCACTGAAAGTAAAGGGGCCGAATAATATTGCACGCCCACTATTCAGTTTTTTATTTGTTAAAAAAGTTTAAATTATCCAATAAATTTTGTTCCACTTCACAATTGTGTCCCACTTGTTGTTGATTCATGACAAAAAATTAAAATGTTATATCTTTATGTTTGAAGCCTGAAATGTGGCGAAATGTTGAAAGGTTCAAGGGGGCCGAATACTTTCGCAAGGCACTGTAGATTACATTTGTTCATCCACTTTACGTTTGAATGATCGTGTTGTGAATGTGTTTTTAGAATACATTTCTTTACACCAACTTTGTATTTCGTAGACATTTAGTATGTATTGGTAGAGTCCTAAGTCGCTCTAAAGCAGCTGTTGTTCTGTGCGCTACAATTAGTAAGTTATAAAGCTTCACACTGATGCAGACCAGAGCAGAAAGGATTCACCACGGCCCCAACCAAACAGATAGGAGGTAAATGGAGGAACGCTAATAAAGTATTCAGAATTTCACTCTGAACCAGAGCAGTGAAAACGGTCCAAACCAAGCCTCTGCTGCTGTGACCCAAAGTACTGCTGCATTTTATTTCTATTGTTAGCCACTTGTAGAATTATGATCGTCCCCCACTGTGGACCATCCTTATTTGTCCCCCCGCCTCCCCCGCTCTCTGATTGGTCGGCAGGGATTCTACTAAGGAAACTGCAGCCACTAGGATCAGACCCAGATGTACATGTAGGAAATGATTGACCAGAGTTTAAGGATGGATAAGAACAGGCTAGTCCAGCGCTAACTTTAGCATAATAAAGAAGCAAGTATATTCTAGTGCATGAAATATATAGTTGTACGTTTACATCTGTACATGTTAGCAGCATGAGTGGCTCCGTAAAGTGACAGTTTAACAATGAAATAACTAAAATAATCCAAATACGTTTCATAAATAACTTCTGCACCAGAGAGTTTTATTTCGCCGTGACAGCTGTGACCGATCCTCACTCACGGTCACAGGGAGGATTGTGGTCGTTGGTTGTGTGTGATTCATGATTCTTCTGCACAGTCTCTGGGGAATGTCTCCGTCTGCAGAATCCTGATTATGGAGACGTGTCACGTAGAGCACTCAGCAGGATCTATACACGTGAGAATGGGGGAGTCAACAGCCACTTATCAAACACTGATTACTGCTGCAGGTACACCATAAAGACCAAGCCTGTTTCAAGGTCAATCCACTCCAGCAATAATCAAAAATAAAACCTGTTTATCAGCTCAGGTTAAGAACACTTCAAGAAGAAATATCTTGAATTATTGTCGGCCATTAATAATGATCATGAGATCATATTTAACTTCATTTCATGTTTTAGAATGTGCACTAAAGGTACAGAGGAGGATGTTCTTTTCCGGGTGGATCATCAAGACTGAGCCCGGCGTTCGCGCTCCTCAGACGTCTGGTGGTTCCCAAGGTCTCAAAAAGCACTGTCAGCGGCAGAGCATTTAGCTCCAAGCTCCTTTACAGTGGAATCAGCTTCAGTCACGATAAGGAAGCAGACACGGTCTCTACATTCAAGGCCAGGCTTAAAACGGTCCTCTTGAACTTAACATATGGTTAGATTGGTAAAACTCAGGGAAGACTGAAAATCTTAGAATGCTACTAACTACTACTGTTGTTGTTTGGGGCTATACAAGAATAAATTGAATTGAGTTTGTTTGGGAGGTTCTTTCACACGATGGCGCTGAAGTCCAGGTTCTCACTGATCCTTCAGTCGCCAACTTTATACTCGAGGTAAAGTTTGGATTCTATTTGGAGAAATCCATTTGAGATCACTTCCAGTAAATTGTATATGCTTCTATGTTGTCGGACATTTAGAAAAAGTGCACATTTTCTTGGAAAGTGTGTGATGTCCACAGTGACCTGTAAACAGAGCGTGCACGAGGAAAACTGGGCTCGTGCACGTCTCTCACACAGTTCCCTCTGGAGCAGAGAGAGCGTTTTCTCTGTGGAGAAGGCGCTTTTTTCCTACAATCCAGACAAATCCTAGCCTGACTCTGTCCAGACCCTTGTAGATCGCTGAGCTTCTCACAGGGTCTGGGTCAAATCCATAGTGGATGAATTTCAGAAGGCGGGGCCTTGTAAAAAAATTCTTGTATGTGATTGGATAAACCACTTGTCCGTTATCTTGAATGACGTGTTCCTTCAACCACTCACATCGAAGCACACAACACCCATGGGTTGCCAAATGCAGGCAAGATTTTCCAGCCCAAAACCCACGAGAATGCCCACAAAAAAAAAAACGTGATGTAATCAACTTGGGCTATCATGATTCTTTTGATAGTCTTTCTGACCAAGGAGATGGTGGTGGATTTCCGCAGACGTCATTCTGTCGCTCCAGCCCCAGTGAACATCCAGGGAAAGGACATTGAGAGAGTGGACTCTTACAAGTACCTGGATGTTCATCTGAACCACAAACTGGACTGGACTAAGAACACAGACGCCCTCTTCAAGAAGGGCCAGAGCCGACAGCTTGAGGAGGCTCAGGTCTTTTGGAGTGCAGGGGTCACTCCTAAAGACCTTCTATGACTCTGTGGTGGCATCAGCCTCTTGTACGGTGTGGTCTGCTGGAGCAGCAGCATCACAGAGAGGGACAGGAAGAAGCTGGACAAGGTCATCAGGAAGTCCAGCTCAGTCCTGGGCTGTTCCCTGGACACAGTGCAGCAGGTGGGGGACAGGAGGGTCCTGGACAAACTAACATCTATGCTGGACCATGACTGTCGCCCCCTGCAGGACACTCTCTCTGCTCTGGAGAGCAGCTTCAGTGACAGACTAATCCACCCTCACTGTGTGCAGGAGAGGTTCCGTAGGTCTTTCCTTCCTGCTGCTGTCAGACTGTACAATAAGAACTGCTGAGCCTGTAAATTTCATTCATCTGTAAATAAGTAAATTCTTAAATAATGTGCAATGTGCAATACTGCAACTTCAGAATGTCCACTGTGATGCGTGTGATGCAACATTGAGATTTCCCCACTGTGGGACGAATAAAGGATTCTTATCTTATCTTTATGTTTATTTATTACCTACAAGTCTCTTAGAAAAAAGTATGCGGAAAACCACCCAACCTGGCAACCCTGCTGCGTAGTGTTGTAAACAGGAACACTTAAACCAGTGCCTAAACCAAACTTTACACGAACATTTGACTCTTAAAACACACAAATAACAACATGGAACCATCAACATGGAACCATCAACGTGGAACCATCAATGTGGAAACATCAACATCTCGCCTCATATTGCATTAAAAGTGACATCCGTGTCTTAAGTTGTTTGTATTTAAAGGCCTTTATGTCCGCCATCTTGGATTACTTTCGCTGCCGGTTGAGAAGGCGGTGCAAACCTGACGTAACATCGGTGATCCTGATTGGTCGATCATTTTCTGATCTGCTGAAGGAGTTTGCTATTCGCTTGATCTCAGATCCTTGTGTGTGAACCGAAACGCCTCTGGTGGAGCATGGTGGAATTACAAGGGTCTGGCGAGAGTCAGGCTAGAAAAATCCTCCTGAATGTTTTGAGTTTTATACCTTTAATTATGAACTCCCTCTGCTGGTAGCATAGCAGTTCTTTCTGCCCATTTTGAATCATGTCATTTGATGTCCCCTTTAAGGTCAAACGTTTCATACAATGATAACAATCCGTGGATGTCGTTGTAAAGTTTTTTGTCAGATCCTGTGAAGGAAGATCTGTTTTTTACATCGATGGAGAATTCACACAAAACTATGACCGACTTTTGAACTGGAAAATGATGTATAATTTGAAGGACTACAGCTCCACTGACCTCAAAAGGCAACGATAACCTTCTGTTCCTGTGTTGTATAAATCGACTGATAACAAAGTGTTACATGTGTGTGAAATGTGTGTTTATCTTCTGAGTTTGTCTCAGCAGTAGTCTGTGTGTACAGGACATCTGACTCTGGGATCACAGAGTGTCACAGGGAGGACACATGAGTCCGTGACCACATGTCAGGGGAGGCATTAGTTTGATTTTTAACTGTAAATGTCTCCCTTTACTCTCCCTATCTGGTTTTCGTCATGTTGTAAGGACTGCAGATGTAACAGTACTGACCGAGTCGTTAAGAAAGCTCGTCAGCGTCTCTACTTTCTGCGTAAACTTAGAGAATTTACCACTAACTCTAAGATTGTGCTTAACTTTTATCGCTGCACCATTGAGAGTTTACTTGTTGGTTCTGTGTCTGTGTGGTTTGGAAACCTCACAGATAAAGAAAAGAGAGCTTTAAACAAGGTGCTCCGCTCTGCAAAGAGGACCGTGGGCTGTGAGCTTCCTGTTCTGGAGGTTCTTTATAAATCCAGACTTTTAAACAAAGCTCTTAGGATTGTTAATGACTCTTCTGGCCACCCTGGGAAAGCCATGTTCCAGCTTCTTCCCTCTGGCAGAAGATATTGTTCTCTGAGATGCAGGACATCTCGTTATTTGTTTACTGTTTCATTTGTTTTATTTCTGTCTTTTAATGTTGTTTTATGTCTGTATTTGTCTGTGCACACTGATGACTTTTTGCTAATGTATTCCAATGTGGTTTTTTACTGCAAATGGCAAATAAACTGAATCTGAATCTGAATCTGTGTGTGTGTTACAGGAATATAATACACATTAGACTGTACGTGTCGCGTGTGTGTCAGGGCTGCAACTCGTTTGTCATTTGGCAAAATGCAGGACTGCAAAAATAAGTTATATTATAAAAGTAAAATCCAGAGTAAAAACACAGAACGATTGGTTACCATCTGTACTTTTACTCTGGAGGAGGACAGAAAACCAAGAGACGTGGAAATGACAAAGACGGTCTATGGTTTAGACACACACGACGAAAAGAACCAGGTGACACACAGGAGGGCAGTCCTCAGGGAACAGGAGGTAGAACAAGGAAGACACGAGTCACAAAATAAAACAGGAAAAGACAGGATTCTACTCTGACAATGTTCAAATCCAGGTTAAAAACGGTTCTGTTTATCTGCGCACGCAACTGATGGGTTGTGTCTTCATTCTTTATCAATTATATCTTTTTCATTATGTCAAAGAATTGATAAAAGCTATAGTTATTCACCGGCTGGATTTTTATTTTTTTGACAAAGCAAACATATTTTTGGCCTGAAGACACAAACAGTCTCACATGGCGGGTGTCTAATGTGACCAGATCAGCACTTTATTTTTTTTTTTAGAAAAGTCACATTTTTGAAGTCCATGGGAGCCTGACAAACATATTTTGGAGTAAATAAACAAAATTGAGGACAGTAATAGATCTCTACTCGGCAGATACTGTTACAAGACTGCGACAGGAGCTACATGTCTGAGCCAGGAGTTCTTGGTTAGCGTGGATGGTCATTTCTGGCTGCCAACCACTCCTCATAGCACCAGCCCTCACTGACCCTCACTGACCCTCACTGATCCTCCTGCAGGTGGTGGGTCCATAGGAAGATGGCTGCTCCACCACCAAAGACACGGCCTCTGTGTTTTGGTGGGGGCTTCCAGCAAAGTGGGGTGAAGAGTCTTGCCAACGGACACAACGACAGATTTCAGTGGGAGGGGATGACATGGACCGTGGGGGATCAAACCTACGACCATTAGGTTAAAAGACCAATGCTCTACCAACTGAGCCACTGTCACCCCTAACTTACCTTATTTTGAGTATTTGACATTTTTAAAAGAAAGTGGAATATGTGTCCAGATCCTGAGCCTTGGGAAGTTCTTGAGATGGTTTTGCACAGAGGTCAAGGTCACACTCTCCCATCCCCGATACTCGAGGAGAAACATACACATAAATAACTGTTTTCACTCTATGGAGAAGCGCTCTGACAGAAAGCCTCAGTGAATCAGACTTAAACTGTGTGCGTTGCTTTTGGACAGAGGCTGTGTGTTTCTTTGCTCATGAAAAGTGTTGATCTCCCACATGAGCGATGGTGATGAGTGTCCTGTCTTTGTGGCCACAGGACGTGTAATCAGCGGCAGCATCAGGCCTCGCTGACTCTTGGCCCACAGCTCTGGGATGTTGTGGAATGCTCTGTGTTTATACAGGAAATCCTAAACACGGCTGCATTAGGCCCAGAGCTGAGTTTTAACAAGGCTTTGGGTCCAGTCCTCACTCTCATTTATCATGAGCTTTACTCTTTTACAATTAAGGACAAAAGAAAAGATGGAAACTGACCCCTTCAGACCAACAGCAGGAGGATTATAGCATGATAAATAAATGAAAGTATCTTCCTCTCAGTCTGTCGCACGATCACCTGCTCTTTGTTCACTGCAGAGGTGTTAAAACAATAACAGGACCATGTAGGCCCAGTGAAGTGCAGGCACAGTGGTTAGCTGTACAGACAGAAGGTTCTGGGTTCCTCCAGGTGCTCCAGTTTCCTCTACCACTAAAACTTATGGAATAGTTCTGAGTGAATGACTGTGTTTGTGAGTGCGGCTGTGGAACTGCAGACACGGGTGTATTTACTGCACTGACTCATTATTACACAATGTCCCAAACAAATCCACTAAACAAATAAATAAACAGAAAAATGAAAATGTGTTGGTTCTTTTTGGTTTTTTTCAAATGAGGAGGAAAAAGTGGATACATCTTTATATGTATGTATAACTACTGGCTAAGGACACTCATATCACTCCATGAGCGCCTCGCAGCTCAAATGAACCAGCTGCTGAGGGATGGGACTCACCCAGAATGGCTAACCGAAGGGCGGACGGTCCTGATCATGACGGACCCTGTGAAGGGTGCAGTCCCCTCCAACTACCGGCCAATAACCTGTCTCTCCACAACATGGAAGCTCATGTCAGGCATCATTGCGGCTAAGATAAGTGGGCATATGGAACAATTCATGAGCACAGCACAGAAGGGCATTGGTAGGGACACCAGAGGAGCCAAACACCAGCTCCTGGTTGACAGAACAGTCGCCCAAGACTGCCGGTCACGACACACCAACCTGTGCACAGCCTGGATTGATTACCAGAAAGCCTACGACTCAATGCCACACACATGGATCATGGAATGCTTGAAGTTGTACAATATCAACAGGGCTCTAAGGGACTTTGTTGCAAACTCAATGGGAATGTGGAAGACCACCCTTGAGGCAAATGGCCGGTCGCTCAAGTGATCATCAAATGTGGTATCTACCAAGGAGATGCTCTGTCCCCACTACTGTTCTGCATAGGCCTCAACCCTCTAAGCCAAGTAATCGACCAGACTGGCTATGGAAACCGCCTCAGGAACGGAGCAAAGATCAGTCACCTCCTCTACATGGATGACATCAAGCTGTACGCCAAGAGCGAGAGAGACATCGACTCTCTGATCCAAACAACCAGGATCTACAGCCATGACATCGGGATGTCATTCTGACTCGATAAATGTAGCAGGATGGTGACTCGGAGAGTCTCACTCGCTCGCAAGAACAAGGCCCTAGCAATAAACAGGAACAGCAAAGATACTGGGCAGAACCCTCAAGCTCCCAGGCCTCTGTCAGAGGACTCGAGCTCAGAGAGGGATAAATGTCCACGAAGGTTTATTTTTGTTATTTATTAAACACTTAACTTTCACCCTCCGCCGCCCCTCTGGTACAGGACCCTCTAAGCTCAGATCCTCCAGAGGCCTGGGAGCTTGAGGGTTCTGCGCAGTATTTTTGCTGTTCCTCCAGCTTCCACCACGGGCACCACTGTCACCTTTACCTTCAGGCCCCCTCCAGCTCTGAGCCCCTGCTATTTCTCAAGCTTTCGTGCTCTTTTTTGTGCTCAAGACATATGTTACAATTACTAATAACTACTATAAAATTCTTTATAAAACAAAGGCATGTGGTTCTTCTATGCCAGACAATTGGAAGATAGTGATGTAAAAACATTTATAGTAAATGTCTTGAAGAAAAGAATCTACATAGAAACAGAAGAAGAACTTCAGAAAACACTAACAATGTAATGAATGCTTTAGGGACAACAGACAAACTTCATGTTTGTGTTAAACAAACATTATTCTTTGGGAAATGACTATTCTACAGCTGCACTATCTGAGCATCAGGCCTGAGGCCTCATGGAACTAATGCACAGGAGATGTTCTGTTGTACTGTACATGAAGAATGTCTTAATGGTTGTATTATTCTGTTTATTGTATGAATGGACTCTCTGGGAACAGTGTTCAGAAAAGCCTGAGGAGGTTCCACTCCCTGTTTATCTAATGTTATACTCGTGTTATATACATGTTGTTACATTGTGAATGTAGTCCTTCTGCCTCTCAGCAATTGTTATTTAAACTATACATTTTAGAACGGCTGAAGTCATTATGAGTGTATACCATAAACAACTAAAGTACAAAACACAAAAAAAATCGAAAACATAAAAACATAAAATGATCACAGCCTCAGTGACTCAGTAAATAAATACTGATTGACAGAATCGTGTCAAGTGCGAGAACCTGGTCAAGTGCATGAGTGATGTCCATTCGCGCAGGCGCACTGCCCTCTAGTGGACACCAGAGGTAGTGCATGTCAGAGACGTGCTGTGAGAAGACTTGTTAAATGACAAAAGTCCTGAGCGTGGATCAGTAACATGATACAAGTGTCTGTAATGTGTCATTTCTTCTCCATCAGCCGCAGATCCGTGGCTCTGGTCAGATTTAAAGTGCAGACGGTGGAATGAGTAGCCTGCGGAGTTTCCGCCTTCACTGAGGGAGGCGGACGCTCCCTGAGTGCAAAGAAACTTCAGTGCGTCTGAAAACAAGGTTCATTTGATGAACTGTCGCCATGGGAGAGATACCTGCGCAGAGGAACTTCAGACAGGAGATCAGCGACATTCTACAGTCTGCTCCAACAGCGAGGAAAGAACTGAAGGACAACCAGGAGAACCTCATCCAGGTGGCGCAGTACTGCGAGAGCAACTACCTGCAGGTACTACTACTATAGTACTATTCTACTATCCTATACGATACTACTATACTACAATAGAAGTACTACTATACTTCTATACTTCTATACTATACTACTTTGCTACTATACTGTATTACTATAGTACTATAGTATACTTCGATACTACTTTACTACATATGCTTCTTTACTACTGCATCAGTTTCCTGCATGGGTGTATCATGCACATAAACTGTAGATAATGCTAAGATCTATTATGAGGAATAGTGACACAAGTCTCTCATATCAGACTGTTCAGCAGAATGTGTTTATTTGTGACAATATTCACCGCTCTGTCCATAAATAATGTCTTATTTCACTACGGGAGATTTCATTTTGTGATATTGTGATGATGTCATTTGTCCAGAGTGTTTCTTAATCACCTGAAACGAAAGTCTGTGTCTGTCAGACAGAGGACCAGACCAAAGCCAAAGATGAGTCGAAGGCGTTGGCGGCGCAGGCTCTGGCCAGTGTGACGTACCAGATCACCAGCGTGGCCTGCTCCCTGCTCAAGCTGCTGGACACTCAGAGCGCTCAGATCCAGCACATGGAGTCCTCCATCCGCCTGCTGTCTCTGGTGAGCTCCTCTCTGTCTCACATGCTCTACAGTGTTCATGAAGCAGTGATGTTGTCCTCAGGCCGCAGCCTTCCACTTGGAGAAAGTGGCCCGCAGAGAGATAGGAGTCTTCACTTCACCCAAAAACTGCACCCGCACCAAACTCATGGCCCCCCCTGCAGCAGGCAAGGAGCCCCAGAGGAGCTACTCCAGAGTGTCTCTGTCCTACAGCATCCTGGACTCTGTGGGACACTGCTTCCAGGTCAACACTCAAACCCATGATCACATGGTCATAAACAAGAGGCTCTTTACTTCATCATGGTTCTCTGACAGGTGACGGAGCCACAGCCCGAGAAGGACATGGAGACAGCAACAGACGTCAAGGCTCCTAGCCTCATAAACATGTACGTGAACAGTAACGAGTCACTGGTGTGAAGGCACTGAGGTGCTACTGGCCGCTGGTTTCCTGGTCCTAGTCCTGGTCCTGGTTCTGGTTTTAGGCGTTGCACTAATGCAACTGTTGCTTAATGTCATCTCACACAAACAGCTGCTGCTGCAATTCACCTGAAACAACAACCAAACAACATCAGACTCAGAGAAGCCACAGAGCCGCAGCTCTAGAGGACTAGAACATCCTGAATCTGGTCTCGTCACAATCATGTTGTACTTTTTGCAGAGGATAAACTGTGAGTTATAGCTATGCGTAACTGAAAATAGTTAGGGACCACAGCTCAATGATATGTTTATATTACTGAACGATGATGATGTGTAAACCAGGAGGGTCAAACCGGTGGCTGCAGGTTTTCATTCTAACCAAGCAGGAGCACACCAGACTCCACTCATTTCAGCGGCCATTTTGGCTCTTTCTGAAACCAGTTTGACCCCCTGTGTTTTGGTTGTTGTTTTTTTTTTTAGTATTTTGTGTTTTGCTTTCCACAGAAGCAGTTTTGGGATCGCGGTCCCTCCCCCCTCGGTCCCCACTCGCCCCGAGGACAGCTCCAGCTTCAGCTCGGACCCTCCGTCTGGCACCTCCACCTTCCCCCCGCCTCCCCCTCCCACAGCCTCCTCCTCCACCACCATGCTGTCCCCCTCAACCCTGCCTCCCCCACCTCCCCCAACCTCCATGAGTTCCTCGTACTCCAGCTACCCTCCTCCGCCCCCGCCCCCTGGCTCCCTGTCCCCGCTTCCTCCCCCTCCTCCCCCAGCTTCTGCCACAGGGCCACTGCCTCCCCCTCCCCCTCCTCCGCCCACGAGCTCAGCCACAGGTGCAGTCCCCCCTCCTCCCCCTCCTCCCCCTCCACCCCCTCCACCCCCTCCACCTATTCTCCGGTAATGTTCCTGTAGCTTTCAAGATTTTTTGATACAAAGATGATTATACAGAATTAAAACGAATATGTGTAGAGTACGTATTTAAAGGGGAAGTGTCGCCAGGTGTTCACTCCGACCAAACATAGTTTTGATAGCCCTTTTGACAGCAATAAAACCAGACTGTTTTCTCGGCCGTGGCTCAGGGGAAGAGGGTTCTGAAACGACACATTCAAAACAGGACCATACTTTACATAATGACAGCGTAACGAGCCGTGGAGCCGCGTAACAAGAGTGAAGCTCAAACCATCGAAGCACACACTGCTCTTTCCTTTGTTGATTTTTAATAAACATGTTTGAAAGTGTTCATATAGTTCCATGTGGCTTGCCGTAGTCCAATACAACGGCTTGATCGGTAACAAGCCTCGTTTCCACCGGCCCTACCTGACCCAAGCTGATCGGTTGGGCTCGGTGTTTCCTCTGATCCCGTGTAACCAGTACCAGGTCCTTCTTTAGTCCCTCTTGGTCCTGGTTCTATCCAGGCCGAGCTGGTACTTACGTTCGACAGTGATTGGCAAAAGTGCTGCTGGAAGTCATGGTTACCAAGGAATTTTCCAAGATATGGTTTGCTGTGGGGAGGTTCCAATATAGTAGAAAACAGGAACACAACCTTTTTTCAGGCTAAGTTGAGTAGAGTAGTGAGCAGAATAAAGTAGAGTAGAGTAGAGTAGAGTAGAGTAGAGTAGAGTGGTGAGTAGAGTAGAGTAGAGTAGAGTAGAATAGGGCTTAGTAGAGTAGTGTAGGGCCGTAGAGTAGAGTAGAGTAGAGTAGAGTAGGGTAGGGTAGTGTAGAGTAATAGAGTAGAGTAGAGTAAAGTAGAGTAGGGCTGAGTAGAGTAGAGTAGAGTAGAGTAGAGTAGAGTAGGGTAGAGTAGAGTAGAGTAGAGTAGAGTAGAGTAGAGTAGAGTAGAGTAGGGTAGGGTAGGGTAGGGTAGAGTAGAGTAGAGTAGAGTAGAGTAGGGTAGGGTAGGGTAGAGTAGAGTAGAGTAGAGTAGAGTAGGGTAGTGTAGAGTAATAGAGTAGAGTAGAGTAAAGTAGGGCTGAGTAGAGTAGAGTAGAGTGGGGCTGGTGGAAATGGTGCTAAAGAGTCATGAAAAGCATTGATAATTGTAGATTATGGTTTAATCTGCTTTAATCCTCGTGGTTTTCAAAAGTATTTTATATAAACTCAGAAAAGCACTAACACTCGTCATGATTTCAAGTCTCTTCTGTTTTTTCTTTATGTTGAAATCAACCCCAGGAAGTGAGGCGTGTTTCTGTATCTGTGTTTACGTCCAAACATCATGTGTGTGTGTGACAAAACTGCTTCAATTCAAATAACTTTATTCATTGGTGAAGAACATTTACAGACAGAGCACCAGTGTGGGTACAATAAAAACACACATAAATACAGTAAAATATCAGAAATACAACATCAAATACATAAAACGGGTCTGCGGGGGCTTTACCAAAATCTGCTGATAATCTTAAAGTTCATATAGAATCAAAAATGTGGACGTGTCCGGACAGAGCGGCGCTGCATTCCACCGAGACAAGCTCCGACACGGACCCTCCACAATCCTCTGACTCCAGACTGCTTCTGCTGCTGAGGTTTGAGGTGTGTTGGCTCATCACGGCCCTTCTCAGCAGGGTTTCATCAGGGTCTCATCAGGGTTTAATCAGGGTCTCATCAGTGTCTCATCAGGGTCTCATCAGTGTCTCATCAGTGTCTCATCAGGGTCTCATTGGTCTCTCATCAGTGTCTCATCAGGGTTTCATCATGGTCTCATCAGTATCTCATCAGGGTCTCATCAGGGTCTCATCAGGGTCTCATCAGTGTCTCATCAGGGTTTCATCAGTATCTCATCAGGGTCTCATCAGTGTCTCATCAGGGCTTCATCAGTGTCTCATCAGGGTCTCATCAGTGTCTCATCAGGGCTTCATCAGTGTCTCATCAGGGTCTCATCAGTGTCTCATCAGTATCTCATCAGGGCTTCATCAGTGTCTCATCAGTATCTCATCAGGACTTCATCAGTGTCTCATCAGTGTCTCATCAGGGCTTCATCAGTGTCTCATCAGGGTCTCATCAGTGTCTCATCAGTATCTCATCAGGGTCTCATCAGTATCTCACCAGGGTTTCATCAGTGTCTCATCAGGGTCTCATCAGGGTTTCATCAGGGTCTCATCAGTGTCTCATCAGGGCTTCATCAGTGTCTCATCAGGGTCTCATCAGTGTCTCATCAGGGCTTCATCAGTGTCTCATCAGGGTCTCATCAGTATCTCATCAGGGCTTCATCAGTGTCTCATCAGTATCTCATCAGGACTTCATCAGTGTCTCATCAGTGTCTCATCAGGGCTTCATCAGTGTCTCATCAGGGTCTCATCAGTGTCTCATCAGTATCTCATCAGGGTCTCATCAGTATCTCACCAGGGTTTCATCAGTGTCTCATCAGGGTCTCATCAGGGTTTCATCAGGGTCTCATCAGTATCTCATCAGTATCTCATCAGGGTTTCATCATTGTCTCATCAGGGTCTCATCAGGGACACGTGACATCACAGTTCTGTCACTCGCCGAGTTTTATCTTGACCTACATTTGAAAGTTTGATCTTTTGACTCTTGGAGCACGGAGGGACCTGTAACGGAGGGACCTGATAACGACGTGATGCAGGTCCTGGAAGTCTCTGGACTCACACGGAGATGATTGATGGTTTAAGGTGGTCCAGACATGTACTGGGTCTTGGGGCTGCTTGTCAAGTGAAATGGACAGATAAAAGAATCACATCCACAGCTGCCACCAAAGACTCAGAGATGGTTAAGGAGGACTACACGTACAAGTATTTGGGAAATCAGGGTTATTTTTAAGATAAAAACATTTCACAATAAAATCAGATTAATATAATACAAATCCAAAAAGAGTGATAGATAATGATCGATAATGATGATATGCGATCCCACCTCGTCAACCCGAAGAGTCCTGAGTCCAAATGTGAAGCTTGTTATGTGTCTGTTACTGTACATAAAACAAGTACATTCCAGACCAGACCAGACCAGACCATTTACGTCCCGCCATTGGTCAGGAAGCACAATTTGAAACCAATGCATTTAATGAAAACGACAAATATTCCAAAAATCGCCCACAGGAATGACACCAAACCATATGATATTTCTGTTTTAGATATTGTGAAATGTGACCATAGGAAAGTGGGTCGACACTGCTCTTGTGTTTCCGTCTCGTCTCGACAAAGACTTTATAACTATCAGATAAAAGAGGCGACCTTTGAACATGTCGTTAAAACTAACCGGACAGACGCTGGGGCCGGGACCTCGGATCAACCGAAGACTCCTTGTTCAACCCCGAGAGCAGCTTCTTGGACATGAGTTATTACTTCTTAGAGTAAGTACTGTTTGCATGTGTCTGTCCACGTTGGTCACTGACGGGACTCGCTTTTCTATCCCAGGATTCCACTGCTGTGTGTGGGGATCCCCTTCTGGGTCTTCTGCTGCTACTATGTGAAACAGCAGCGGAGAGAGGGGGACGAGGAGGCTCTAGTCATGGAGGCCCAGTCTGTGTACGTGATCCCAGTCTGCGAAGAGGACCCGGACCGCATGTTTGAGACCCGTTACGCTCACAGGGACGGCCCAGATTACTGCCCCCGAGACCTGGGCCTGCCGCCGCCTTACAGGGTACGTTCAGTTCAGCTCAAATGTGTTTTCAGATACATTTGGATGTTTTTTACGTGCTAAAAACAGCTCAAAAGAAGTAAGCAGACGTCAAAAATACTTTACAAACGCCAAAACCTTCATTGCATCATTAAATTACACTCAAAACTTTCTCAATCAGAGAGCTACTACAGAAGAGGCAACAAACAAACAAACAAATACATACAAACAAAAGTATATAAATTTATGCTTTTGATTGTCATTAATGTTGTGCTTATTTTTTGTTATTTGTCTCTTGCGTTTCAATGCAATTTTAGGTGAAAGACAAAAATATCGCAATATTATCGTAAAACTAAACTGATATCAAATATTGCACTAATTTCCAACATCGTGCAGCCCTACAGAGAGCTACTCCTTTTTGCATTCATAATAAAAATCTATGTATTGTTTATGAGAGAACACATGTAGAATATACTGTAATACTGTATAACTCTATGTTCATGCTAATAATAGATATATAATAACTCAAAAGAATTTCATTCAAGATCATGTGTTCAATTCTAAATCTTTTGGGGAGCTTCCTGAAAGGGGCTGGTGAGCTACTGGTATAGCTCCCGGGCCCTGCTCGACATGTATTAATTACAGTAATACAGTAGTAAGAGCCGCTACAGCCGCAATCTGAGGTATGTACAGGTGTGGTCTAAGTCTGGTTTTGAAATCTTTCTCTATGGCTTTGGAGTATTTTGATTTCAGACAGAATGTGACTAGTAGTGTGACAATATATTGATTTTTCGATATATTGCGACACTTTCTCCCGCGATCGATTATTGATATGCATTTGCCATGTAACGATTTTTTTTTTCTTTATTGTTTTTAATTTAATTTTATTTGTTTACTAGTATCAATACTTAATATATGGCTACATTACACATCTCTATTCTATTTATCATGAAATAAAGTGTATTTTTTCACTTAACATTTTTCTATTTTATGTATGCCAAATGTTGGCATATGGTATATTGCTGACCAATATATTGCTAATTGTTATCGTGATATAATCGTTATTGTGAGCTTTGTATCGCGTATCGTATCGTATCGATAGGTACAGAATGTGGAGATCAAGCACAATAGTCACAAACATGTTCTGAATGTAGCGGTTAAGGTTCAGGTAAAGTCAAAGTTCTACCAGTCGTACAAATGCACTAAAATAAATTTAATAAAAACAATAATAATCCATAATCCAACTCCTGGTATGAAGGGATCCAGTGTACTGTATATAGGCCCGTGGTTCCAAATGGACGAAGGATTGTTTTTGTGGGTTGAGACCAAATATCTTATGAAATATGTTTAGTTTTCGTGAGTTTTTCCATTTATTTCAGACATTTTTAACGATTCAAAAAAAAAATCAGGCATGCCACAGTTTTTCAGTCTCTTCATTTTTATCTTTAAAACTGAAAAGAAATGTATCAGGAAACATGCCGACGTTTTAACATTACCTTTGATTTTAAAAAGAAGAATAAAGCCACGTTTCCATCGCCCGTTTTTTATACTTACAGATAAAAATATATATAAAAGCTGAATCCCGTTCCTCAGAATTAAGAAGTCTTTATATTGCCTTTAGTAAGTCACAAGAAGTCACATGCAATAGATATAAAGGCAAATCAAATCTTAATATAATTCTAGAACCGTTGTTTTTAGGCTCCTGGCTTTACCGTGTGGAGTTTGCATGTTCTCTCTGTGTCTCTGACTCCCTCTTAGTTTCCCCAATCACAAAAAATAAATAAAAACATGTACAAAGAGGCCAGGACACGTCTGAAAAACAAGCTCTAAAACATCAGATTCAGATTCATTTATTTGCCATTTGCAGTAAAACCACATTGGAAAAACTGTGCAAGACTACCCCAGTGTGCAGTTGGAGTTGGAGTTTGCTAATACCACAGAGCTAATAATCAGTCGCACATGCTAACGTGAGTGTGTATAAAGTGTCATCGCTCCGTCTGCAGCTGGAGCCTCCGTCCTACATGGAAGCTGCTCCTCCTTCATACGCAGACGTGTTCAGGGACACCGCTCCTGCCACGACCTGAGCCTCCTCTTCATCACCTCCTCTTCATCACCTCCTCTTCATCACCTCCCTCCTCCCATCACATCCACTCACTCTTATTTATTTCAATGCGCTGCTACTGCTTTAGTTATTTGTATCCTGTTGTTTTGTAATAAAAGCCCTAGAGAAAATATGTGTGTGTGTCTTTAAATGGTCCAGACTCAGATATTATACATACAGAACATTTCATCAACATGTATGTGTATGTTATGTCATTATTGCAGCTGTTTTATCAGTGTGAGGCTAAAAGTCCAGAGAGATCAGGTGAGCAGCAGAGTCAGAGTCATCAGGGATCAGCAGAACATCCTGATTGTGCTCAGAAGAAAACAATGGAACTCTCAGTCGTTTGAATCAGTTAAAATAAGTGTTCTGTGCCGAGCCAGGCTGACATCGACTTGGAGACTTCACATCTGCTTCAAAGTGAGTATTTTGAGTTTTTATTGATTCATAATTTTGACATATTTTGGTGGAATGACTACAGTTTAAAACATAAAGTTTGGAAGTTTACATTTTCTAACACGTAACTCAGCTAAAGAAACGAATATTCTGATCATTTACTTTGTTCACGCAGTGTATTACATGGTTGCTTGGTAACACCCCCAGCGTGATGTCATCAGTCAGAACCAGGAAGTGAAATGATAAAACTACAATACGTCAAACTAGGAAGAAAATTAAAATAATATGTTTATGGTGTTTAGTGTGTTTTGTGAACCTTGAGGTGTGCACTTCAACAACAGAACTCCCAGAGCAGTCAATTTGACGGTAGTGTGTGATTCTGTGTGTACCTTCTGTATTGATGAATAGTTTATTTCTGTGTCATTGTTTTTATGAAATAATAAAAAAAACTGGAGTAAACTAATTAAAGTAAATTATTATATAAATGTATGCTATTGTATTGATCCAAAGCAACTGTTACTTATGTGGCATAAAAAATTATTCTGATTCGGATATTAAATTATAATGACTAAGAGCAGATAATTTCCAAGTGTTAGTTACCATGGCAACACACTGTTTACTGTCAGGAGCTTTTCAACAAACTAATGTTTTGCTGTATTTCAAGTTATGTTCACCAGTTTTAGCACTTATTTAAAGTGAGTAAAAACGTTTGAAAAAAATCAAACTGGTGAAAATCAGAACATTTTTGGGGAGAATTTTTCATAATTCCATTGGTTTGAATGGGAGCAGTCAAAGTGACGGCTCATAATCGAGGGAGTCCTTGAGTAAAGCCACATGAGGTCAGTCTTGTTCCATCATATGCTTCTACTGAATGGAACTGAGCAAAATGAAATCAAAATTTGTGAAATCTAAAAACGTCATTTCCCGCGCGTGAGGCCATGAACCCAGCCGTGAGTCTGCTTCAGGTCATGTAAGTGGACAGATATTTTATTATGATCCATGACAGCTCACGTGTCTTCACTGGAACAAGCACCAGTTCTATGGTTCTAACCTTGTGCTGGTGCAGTCTCCCCCTGGTGGCCGTGTCCATCGCAGCAGTCCTGCTCCTGTGCTACTACCGCTACTCCAAGAAGCGCAGGGGTCCTATGACGTCACCACGCCCCGGGAGAGTGCGCGTGGGGCAGAGGTGGGGGTCCTGTGCCAGAGGGCCCCTCCTAGGTACAGCTCCATGGATCCACCTCCGCCGTACTCACCGGTCAGTCCTGACAAAGCATAAAATAACACTATTAAAGCTGGGGTACCTCATTTTGCAAACTCAAATAACTATACCCTAATACTACTGCTGATTTATCTACAGATGTATAGTATAAATGTCTATACTGTATTTGCTTCTTTTATAAGCTAAAGGTAGAGATTCTTTTTATAGACTTTTAGAGACATCCCGGCTCTAAAACAGTTGGGCTCCCTCACTCGGCCAATCAGGTCTCAGCCCAAAGTGTCAAATAGTGGCTCACATCTGATTTGTTTTTCTTCTGAATTGACTTTTACAAGACTCTTTCTGATGAGATAAACACAGTAAATATTTAGGTCCCCCAGCTTTAGAACTGTTCATAAATGTGTTGTTTTGCAGCTGGATCCGCACCTTCTTGTGGCCCCCTGCAGAGCCCCCGCCATACACCAGGACATTAGGACACCAGGCACTTGAGAACTGTGGGCAGGACTTTAAAGATGTCCTCTGAAGCAGGGTCTCCAGCCTTTTTCAGGAGAGCTTCTTTTACACAACAGAAGAGGCAGAGAGCTACTCCTTTTGTTGCCGTCGTAATAAAAGAGAACACACATAAATATGCTGTAATACTGTATAACCTTATATTTATGCGTACAATCATCATGTCCAACTTTTATACAGTTGTTTGTTTTGAATTTGTTTTGTGTCTTTGTTTGAATCTGCACTTGTTTCCTGCATTCCTCCTGCACTTGTAAATAGTTTGGTTTGATATTTGTCACTGTTTTGCTTTTTGTGCTGAATACACTTTAATAACAACTGTGTTTCCAACAAGAACTGTCTTTACTCACAACATCACAGTTAAATGAGTTGAAACGATGAGTTTAGAACTATCACATAAACCTACAGTAGAGACACATTTAATGAGCTCAAACCGCTTGCTTCATTGTTTTTGTTCAGAAGATGAGAAAGTAGCATGGATCTATAATAATAACAGGATAGAGTATTACTAGCTTACAGCTGTCCCACCCATGGCCACAGGGGGCGCCCGTGGTACTGCAGACTATATTCACGTGGGCTTCCCAGAAAAAGTCCCATAGAACTCAATGTAAACTAAAGCCTAGCGTACATCGACAGAGAAACTGGGGACAACTAGTTGCAAGGCGGCTTTTGGCAACTGAGAGTAGATGATGGGAGATGATCAGTTGCCGAAATAGGTCGATGTGCGCGCTCTTACAACTGGAGATGATCAGTCGGTCTCCAGTTTCAGTCAGTTGCCCGTGTTCTACTTTTTGGCAACTAGTTGTCCTCAGTTTCGGAGATATGACCCGATGTGCGCGCTCCATGCGCCGCTCCGACAACGTGTGTGTATTGCGTGTATTGCGAGCGCGCAACAGTTTATGTCAGAAAACACACTGTAGGTGACGGACAGTTGCTGTCGATGTACGCGCTGTTATTCCCGAGACTGGTCTGCTACTGGGAGTTGCCCGTTTTCACCAGATTGCCGATGTGTGCGGGGCAGCAACTCATATGCGACGGATATAATCAGTTGCCAGTCCGATGTACGCTAGGCTTAAAACAGCTCAACCTCAGCTGACAGAGAACCTACAGCTTTAATAAAGATCGCATCGAAGATTTGTGGGGATTTTAGTATGCCTTGTCATCCTGAACTTTTTTTTCTTCTTAAATCCTTCGGTTTTCTTTAAATCCACACTTTACTGCCACAAACTCTGCTCCTTTCCTTCCCGCTCTGACTCTGCTCTGATCTGCAGCTCTGATTGGTCAAAGGCTCCTTATTCAACATCAAACTAACTACTGACCGACTTTTTCCCATGTGGGATAAGATTAGCGTGCCCTAAGATGTGATTTGGAGTGAGCCCTTGGAAGTGATTCAGTGTCAGCGGATTGGTCAGAATAATGAGAAAAGCAAATAATGTGAAGATTTAGTTTTGTTTTCCAAAACACACACATTGACATTCTGCAACTTTGTGTCCACTGAACAATGGTACTGTACTTTACCGAAACTACTTTTTATCCTGCCCTTTATGTACAGTATATAACTCCTGTTCTATATGTATATAGGTTCAGTATATACAGTGCCTTGCGAAAGTATTCGGCCCCCTTGAACCTTTCAACATTTCGCCACATTTCAGGCTTCAAACATAAAGATATAAAAATAAAAACAATTGTCAAGAATCAACAACAAGTGGGACACAATCGTGAAGTGGAACAAAATTTATTGGATAATTTAAACTTTTCTAACAAATAAAGAACTGAAAAGTGGGGCGTGCAATATTATTCGGCCCCCTTGCGCTAATACTTTGTAGCGCCACCTTTTACGGCAATTACAGCTGCAAGTCCCTTGGGGTATGTCTCTATCAGTTTTGCACATCGAGAGACTGGAATTCTTGCCCATTCTTCCTTGCAAAACAGCTCGAGCTCAGTGAGGTTGGATGGAGAGCGTTTGTGAACAGCAGTCTTCAGCTCTTTCCACAGATTCTCGATTGGATTCAGGTCTGGACTTTGACTTGGCCATTCTAACACCTGGATACGTCTATTTGTGAACCATTCCATTGTAGATTTGGCTTTATGTTTTGGATCATTGTCTTGTTGGAAGATAAATCTCCGTCCCAGTCTCAGGTCTTTTGCAGACTCCAACAGGTTTTCTTCCAGAATGGTCTTGTATTTGGCTCCATCCATCTTCCCATCCATTTTAGCCATCTTCCCTGTCCCTGCTGAAGAAAAGCAGGCCCAAACCATGATGCTGCCACCACCATGTTTGACAGTGGGGATGGTGTGTTCAGGGTGATGAGCTGTGTTGCTTTTACGCCAAACATATCGTTTTGCATTGTAGCCAAAAAGTTCGATTTTGGTTTCATCTGACCAGAGCACCTTCTTCCACATGTTTGGTGTGTCTCCCAGGTGGCTTGTGGCAAACTTTAAACAAGACGTTTTATGGATATCTTTGAGAAATGGCTTTCTTCTTGCCACTCTTCCATAAAGGCCAGATTTGTGCAGTGCACGACTGATTGTTGTCCTATGGACAGACTCTCCCACCTCAGCTGTAGTTATCTGCAGTTCATCCAGAGTGATCATGGGCCTCTTGACCGCATCTCTGATCAGTCTTCTCCTTGTTTGAGATGAAAGTTTGGAGGGACGGCCGGGTCTTGGTAGATTTGCAGTGGTCTGATACTCCTTCCATTTCAATATAATTGCTTGCCCAGTGCTCCTTGAGATGTTTAAAGCTTGGGAAATCTTTTTGTATCCAAATCCGGCTTTAAACTTCTCCACAACAGTATCTCGGACCTGCCTGGTGTGTTCCTTTGTCTTCATGGTTCTCTCTGCGCTTTAAACAGAACCCTGAGACTATCAAAGAGCAGGTGCATTTATACGGAGACTTGATTACACACAGGTGCATTCTATTTATCATCATCAGTCATTTAGGACAACATTGGATCATTCAAAGATCCTCACTGAACTTCTGGACTGAGTTTGCTGCACTGAAAGTAAAGGGGCCGAATAATATTGCACACCCCACTTTTCAGTTTTTTATTTGTTAAAAAAGTTTAAATTATCCCATAAATTTTGTTCCACTTCACGATTGTGTCCCACTTGTTGTTGATTCATGACAAAAAATTACAATTTTATATCTTTATGTTTGAAGCCTGAAATGTGGTGAAATGTTGAAAGGTTGAAGGGGGCCGAATACTTTCGCAAGGCACTGTAAATCAGCGCCGATGATTGACAGCTCTTGACATCACTTGATTGGTTAACGTGGACTGGATCGTGGATTTTGAGCTATAGCTGAGAAAAAGGAAGGCGGGACTTACCCGTGATATTAGAATTCATTAAATTACTTATATTATATCAACATTTAAGGCCAGGAGGTCCATTTAATACAGTTCTTATAATTTGTAATTAATTTAGTGTTCCAGACTATCACTTTAAAGTGTGGCTTGATTTTATTTTTATTTATTTTTTCCGGTGGCGCAAAAAACATTTATCTAAGTATCAGTCGACAAACGGAGATTATGAGTCGCCCACTTAGATTGTACGATAAGTCAATTAGTCATTTGTTCTCATGGAAAATACTAAAAGAAAATATGAATAGTTTTTGGTCCTCTGTACAGACATGAAAGTGAAAAGAGACCAGTGGACGTTGCTCCGTAGCTTTCTGCTTTCACCGGAGAATTAACAAGTTTCTTACAGTAATAAGAACGTTTTTCAATATTACAACATGCGATGGTTGCGGCTTATAGTCCGAAAAATACGGTAAAAAACATTTAGCCTGGCATCAAAGTCCTCACATTTTATTTGGACCTCTTCAGTTTTAAGATCTTTGCTTCCTGCTGCTGTCAGACTGTACAAGGAGTCCTGCAGCACGTCTGTAAACACTGAACTAGTGCAATACTGTGATCAAAGAATGTGTCTCCTTTTCCACTTTCTCTCATTTCCACAGTGAAGTCCCCGACAGGTTGTTCTCCCAGAATCCTCTGCTGCGGAGGATGTAAATCTGTATGAAGCCTGCTGCTTTTGTTCTCACAGGAATATAGAGTGTGTTGTATATGTTTGTATATTTTATCACAGCGCGTGGAAGATTTCACCGCTAAAGATAAAGAAGAATGTACCTCTTTATCCCGGGTTTATTTCCCACTCGACGAAAGAGGAGGATATGATTTTTAATCTTCAGCACGAACTGACTCTGAGCAGAGAAGCAGGAAACATGATACGACTGAATGTGCGGGAAACTGTGTGTAAAGGCAGTGTTTCTCAACCAGTGGGCCAATCCAATCCACTAACAAGTTTCCAATAAAAGTAATAATAATAATGCATCGGTTTTATAAAGCGATTTTTTGGACACTCAAAGACGCTTTACACGTGTCCAGTGTTGTGCCAGTTCACAGCTTTTCTGAACTAGTTCAAGTTCAGTTCATACATGCTCAAAGTGAACAGTTCACGTTCAAAGTTGACATTTTTAATTCTGAACTAGTTCAAAGTTCAGTTAATTTTACTTTTTTCATGAGATACTTCCTTTAAATATTTTTTTCACACTACGAGCTATATATATAGCTCGTAGTGTCACAGACAGTTTGGATGAATACACAGACACTGTGACGTCATACATTCACTTCTGTGAGGATAGCATCATTCCAACAAGGACCAGGGTCATCTATAACAACGACAAACCCTGGTTCACTGCTAAACTCCGGCAGCTCAGGAAAGCAAAGGAGTCTGCTTTCAGGGAGGGGGACCGCAGCGGCTACAAAGCAGCTAAATATCAGTTCAGGAGAGAACTGAAAGCAGCCAAGTCCCGGCACAGAGAACGACTACAGGAGCAGTTTGGTAACAACGATACTGCTTCTGTCTGGAGGGGCCTACGGGAGATCACCAACTACAAACCCAAAGCCCCCCCCCCCCGGTGCTGACGACCCACAAGCTAGCTGACGAACTGAACTTATTTTTCAGTCGCTTTGATGCTGCCCCTGACACCTCTCCCTCCCCCCCCCCACTACTCTAACGACCCACCCATCAGCCCTGCCCCCAGCCTAACAATAGCCGCTAAAGAGATTAAACAACTCTTCTTGAGGCTGCACCCCCGCAAAGCTCCTGGCCCGGACCACGTGTCTCCGGCCACTCTGAGACACTGCGCCAGTGAGCTTACTCCTGTGTTCACTGACATTTTCAACACCTCTCTGCAGTCCTGCCATGTCCCGGCCTGCTTCAAATCCTCCATCATTGTCCCCGTCCCGAAGAAGCCCAGGATCACAGGACTCAATGACTACAGACCTGTAGCACTTACGTCTGTCGTCATGAAGTCATTTGAACGCCTGGTTCTCTCCCATCTCAAGTCCCTCACCTCCCCCCTCCTGGACCCCCTGCAGTTCGCCTACAGAGCCAACAGATCTGTAGACGACGCCATTAACCTGGCCCTCCACCACATCC
>OZ035845.1:2897730-3002730 GCA_964034765.1 Knipowitschia caucasica
GAAAGCACAACATGACAAAAGGGACTACGTTTGTACAAAATATTGGTCTTCGAGGCGGGACGGGGGGTCTCTCTCTCTCTCTCTCTCTCTCTCTCCCCCTCTCTCTCTCTCAGAAGACCCAGCTGACCGGGACCCACTGCTGCTCCATGGAGAGTTTGTCCAGAGCCGAGCGTAGACTCCGGAAGGCTGCGTCCAGGCCGTCGTTGACCATGCACAGGTCAAAGTAGTGTCCGTAGGCGCGCTTGATTCGCTCGCTCTCGTCTCCGGTCCTCTTCAGCTCAGAGTCCTGCACACCAGGGGGGGAAGAACCAGGGGAGACCAGGGGAGACCAGAGAACACGTTATAGATATTTTATGACACTTATGTTAAAGCTTATCATTAGACGCAAAAAGTAAACTCTGAATAAGATTTATTTACTAAAAATAACTAGGGCTGTCAAAATTATCGCGTTAATTCACGTTAATTACCGTTTTCATTAACGCGTTAAAAAATAATTAACGCATTAACTGCCCGTTTCCTGCTATTTTCACGTTCCCAGATGTCTGTTGTATCAAATATGTAAGGCTTGAGGCAATATTTTATCGAGCCAGCAGATGGCAGCATTGCTCTATGAATGGGTTGAAAACAGCTAGAGGCACAAGTGCCTCTTTTTTCTCAGCTTTCTGGTGATTTCAATAAAACTTACCTCTACTCGACTGGGGATTACAGGGGAACGAAACAAGCTAGAAACAAAATTATTTTTGCTGATGAAAGTAGACAGTCCATTCTTTCAGAATCTGGTTTTGTATTTCAGATAGTCATAGTACACAATATTCTGTGGGTACCTGTTCGAAAATAGGCTGGCAGTCAATCACATGTCCAAATGACCCGCCCATTTATAATAATATCACTCAGAATGCCACGGACACGTGCGTGTGTGATGGTGACAGCGGTAACGTGGTCATATAATACACACATATATACACACACAGGGGCCATTCTCTGATGATGGAGGAGAGGAGGAGACACGCTGAAATGCAACCAAACTCGCAAAATTAAAGCTGGGGTACCTACATTATCCCTTTCATTAACAGCTCTTGTTGGTTGTGCCCAAAAGTAGAAGGTTGTGAGCAAGTCAAACAGATTTAAGTACATTTGGTATGAATAACAATGTGTCATTACATTTGAAAATCTCATTTAACTTCATTTGGAGTGGATTTGAAATAGAATGTAAAAAATGCGATTAATCGTGAGTTAACTCATCATTACTATGCGATTAATCAACTAAAAAAACTGCTGTGAGTGTGATAAATATATATATAATATAAATATATTATTTACTGATAACATTTCATAATCTTATTAGAGAAAAACGTTGGAGCAGTGAGTTTTTAAGATTGTTTGAAGTCTTTTTTTCTTATTTCCAGAAAAATGTTCTTGTTTAGATAAAAATACGTTTGTGATGCTATATTAAGAAAAAAAATCTCAAGAATGTTTAAGAAGCAAGTAAATAATACTTGAACTGTATTTTTATTCTAGATTCAAGACGTTCGGGGCTTGTATTATTTTCCTATTTCCAGCATTCTTGTCAAGTCAAATATTCTTGTTCTATTGGCAGATATTTTTTCTTATTTTAAGCATTACTCAATAAATCTTATTTTCATAAATGTTTCTTATTTTTTTCAAAGAATTCTTTCCAGTGTGCGACAGTCTGCAGGAGTCTGCTTTGTCTTCTATAAAACCTGGTGTTAAAGTGTGTCTGCTGTAAGGACGTCAACACATGCAGCCTCTGTGTCTCAGATGTGTGCGTCTGTGTGTGTGTGCGTCTGTGTGTGTATGCGTCTGTGTGTGTGTGTGTCTGTGTGTGTGGGTCTCTGTGTGTGTGTGTGCGTCTCTGTGTGTGTGTGTGCGTCTGTGTGTGTGTGCGTCTGTGTGTGTGCGTCTCTGTGTGTGTGTGTGCGTCTCTGTGTGTGTGCGTCTGTGTGTGTGTGTGAGCGTCTGTGTGTGTGTGCGTCTGTGTGTGTGCGCGTCTGTGTGTGTGTGTGTGTGTGCGCGTCTGTGTGTGTGTGTGTGTTTGTGTGTGTGCGTGCGTCTGTGTGTGTGTGTGTGTGTGTCTGTGTGTGTGTGTGTGTTTGTGTGCGTCTGTGTGTGTGTGTGTGCGTCTGTGTGTGTGTGTGCGTGCGTCTGTGTGTATGTGTGCGTGTGTGTGTGTGTGTCTGTCTGTGTGTGTGTGCGTGTGTGTGTGTGTGTGAGTCTGTGTGTGTGTGTGTGTGTGCGTGTGTGTGCGTCTGTGTGTTTGTGTGTGTGTGTATGTGTGTGTGTGTGTGTGTGCGTCTGTGTGTGTGTGTTTGAAGCTAAACGCTGTGAGCCATGGAACACTAGTGCTTTGAGAAGCATCTGTTGGAACGCCGAGCGACGGCAGAGACGCCGCTCGGTGAGATTAGATCCTCGACACCAGCAGCAGATTTAACCATCGAGACAAACACAGATCTTTTTGGCTGTTGTTGTGCGTCTGAGCTGATCAAATGGAGTCACGAGGAAGAGAAAGTACGACTCAATCCAACACCACATGTTTCAGATGTGTTTGAAACCTCTCCGAAGATAATGCACCGCAAAAAGTGATGAAATCTTAGTAAAATATTGCTCAAATTTGGCAAAATGTTTCTTAGTTTGGGCACATTCTGGCTGCTTAACCCATTCATGTTTACTCAGAAAAGAACGCAAAGTAATGTTTTTGTTTGTTTTAATTTTCTAAGATGTAAAAGCACTGATAACAAGAATATTTTTTTTTTGTTTTAGTTTTTTTATTATAGGCCTCTATGTGCAGCTTGAAGGTAAATGTGACTAAAACAATGTTATGGAGATTCCCAAATGTGGAAGATTTCAGTTCCAAGCTTCAGGATGCAGCCGGAGGAAGCAGTACGTCTGGCTGCATTTGTGATCCACCAAACTGTTGCCCGAACCATTAAAGGGTTAAAACAAAATTTGCCAATGAGACAAAGCAAAATTATGCTGTTTAAAAAGATCGTAGAAATGTCTCCTTGGAATGAGAAAATGAAGCAACAGTTTTTGAATTAAGCCTAAATATCTTTGTCCCATTGGAGAATCTTATTACCTCATAATGTATCATTTGGTTGTGTGTCATTCTGTACTGTCTTGTGTTTGTGAGTTAATGTGATACAGATGTGGAGCATGTGTTGGATGTTACCGTGAGCTGTTTGGTGACCACTCCAGACTCGATGGCTGTTCTGTTCATGGCTTTTAGCACCTCAAAGTCTGGGGCTTCGATAAACACCACGTACGGCAAGAACTCGGAGGTACGTAGCACTTTGAGAGCCTGAAACAGACACACACAGACACAGGCAGGCCGGGACACACGCAGACACACACACACACAGACACACACACACAGGCAGGCACGCACGCAGACACACACACACACAGACACACACACACAGGCAGGCACACACGCAGACACACACACACAGGCAGGCAGGCACACACGCAGACACACAGACACAGGCGGGCAGGCACACACGCAGACACACACACACACACACACAGACATACACACGCAGACACACACACACAGGCAGGCACACACGCAGACACACAGACACAGGCGGGCAGGCACACACGCAGACACACACACACACACAGACATACACACGCAGACACACACACACAGGCAGGCACACACGCAGACACATCCAGACACAGGCGGGCAGGCACACACGCAGACACACACACACAGGCAGGCACACATGCAGACACACACCGACACAGGCGGGCAGGCACACACGCAGACACACACACACACACACAGGCAGGCACACACGCAGACACACACAGACATACACACGCAGACACATATACACAGGCAGGCACACACACACCCACACAGGTGCACACACACACACCCACACAGGCAGGCGGTTACACAGACAGACAAACACACACACAGGCAGACACACAGACACACACAAACACAGGCAGACATGCACACAGACAGGCCCGCACGCACACACACATGTAAACAAACACACACAGACTCACGCACACACGCATAGACGCACACAAATCCCCCAGGCACCACACACACACACACACACACATTCGTCAAGTTAATAAAGGTAAATGATTATTATTTTGTGTAGCAGTTCACGTTGTCATCACCAAACGACTTTCAAATCGATAAACACAGACAGGACATAAGCTTCAGGCCCTGAAGGATCCATCAGTCTGTTTCTGATGTACCACAAAGATTGAACAACACAATATTAACATAAAGTTGTGCAGGAGATAATTAAAGGGGAAGTCTTTCTGTTGGAACACACACACACACACAATGCTACACAACGCTACACAACCCTCTGGCCCAGTTCATCTGATGTTTTATGCTCCTCCTTTGGGCGACGTGAAGCCGGCGTCTGCATATTTCACCGTGATTTATAAAGTGAGCCACATAAAACCCATTGTTTAAAGTGAAGTTGAAAAAGTGCTGCTGGATGATGGTGCTGCTGAGAGGAGCGCCTCGGAGTCCTGCCTCCTACACGCTTTTGCCGGAGTGAGCTTTAGTCAAACAACCGTCTTTACAGAGCGCCCGTTACCATGGCAACAGATGGATCGGGTTGGACTCCACTTGGTTTAGACGCGCTGGGACAAGACTCGTTCACTCAGCGGGTTACGTTGGTGTTGTAGAGTTGGAAAAATAATCTGTCCTGTTGTTTTCCCGGATTGATATTTTCTTTGACAGGGATTAGACTCACAAAGTTGCCGTGTTATTGGTATGTCTGACTCATCAAGATTCAAGATTCAAGAAGTTATTTGCCATGAGATGACCCCAGTGTGCGCCAGACCCTGTAGATTGTTCCAGGAAATACAGAGAATTTAGCTCCGTCATCACACATTCCAAAGAGTTAATGGTGACGTTCAAAGGTCAGATTGTGGCCTCAGTTCAGAGGTCCTTTCTGGGCTGGTCCATCTGAAACAAAGGTCTAAAGAGCATTGGCAGTATTGGTTGTATTGGCACCTACCCTCCAACTGAAATATATTAGTCCATAAACAAAACTTGGAGAAAAACACATGGTTTAGGTCGAGCTCTCCTGCGTGTATTTGGAAGAGCCAGAGATACAGTCAAATGTAACTCTGACAAAACTAGCCACAGTAATAGTTAATTAATATTATTATATAGTGCTTAAACAGTATATCAGTGTCTTAGCACCTACTTCACGACTTTCACTGATGTCTGCTGTCGTGTGTCCTTAGGCAAGACACTTAACTCCACTTTGCCTTAAGCCCCTGCTCTGACTGCCACCCCCCGACCCAGAATAGGATTAAGGGGAAAAAAATGGATGAATGGACGGATATCAGTGTCTACTATACATTTTTTTTATCAATGCAGGGATACTGTACAAAGTCAAATATATCAGAGGCGCATAAACACATTTCCACCAAACCGAGGGCCGGGCTGGTTCAAGTCTTATAAAACATACTGTATTCACATGATGCATATAACCTATTGAACATTGAATTGAGTATTTTATTTAATGACTAAATTAATAATCCAAAATGTTTGTATGGCCGTTAGTCATTTCAAGTGAACACATTTTTCACAGAGAAAAACAAACTTCCTTCAAAGAGAACATGCACAATACAATAAATTCTTATGGTTCTGTGCGGCCGGTTCTAATACTAATCAAATACCATCCCAGGGGCCAAGATGGTACACTATGCATTTGTGTTCTCCATGGTTGGCTGCAGTCATTAAGTAGACCACAATTGTATTCTGCTAAACGGAGCCATTTCTGTTTTATGAAAGTGGCTCTCCGATCTAAAAGTGTTGGAGACCCCTGCTATAGCTGCTGTTTTCTCTACGTCTTCAAGTGAGAATCCAAAAGTGACAGTGGCCTGCTCTGATTGGCCCTGGCGCTCGTACCTGCGGGTTCACGTCCAGAATGCAGATCTTGCTGGTCTCGATCACCTCGTGGATGGAGCTGATTTTGGTGCCGTACAGGTTTCCGTCGTACTCCCCGTGTTCCAGAAACTTCCCGTTCTTGATGTCGCTCTCCATCTCGTGGCGACTCATGAAGCAGTACATCTGGCTGTCCCTCTCGTCCGCTTTGGGTTTCCTGGAGGTGACTGCGGAGAGAGAGCACAGACGATATACGCCAAACTCAGCAAAAGTTGGAGATGGCGGGGACGGTGACGGATCTGAGGCTCACAGGGGACCGTGGTGCCGTAGCGCTGGGAGTCCGACACCAGCAGCTTGTTCTTGAGACTGCGCCGACCCACTCCCTGCGCTCCGATCAGGACCAGGACCTTCCTTCTGAACGGAGGAACTTTGGCCACTTCCTCGTAGATTCTCAACTCGTGGCGATCGAACTCTGCAACAAAAACCCCGTTCAGCATCGTCCTATATCTTTAGATTAGATTTAGATTCAACTTGATTGTCATTACCAAGTCAAAACAATGCAACAAAATGCAGTTTAGCGTCTAACCAGTAGTGCAATAGCGCAAGTATAGGATAATATTAAAAACACAGATAATTCATGTGAGACTATGCAAGCTGCTATTGCTAGTATGTACATTCATTACAGAGCATCTAATGGGTTTTAATAATACCTGCATTTTTGGTCGTCAAATACATCATCTTTTTCTTCTTCTTGCCCCCCATTCCAGCGCACAAAGGACCTGCGACAGACACAGACCATGACTCACTCCATGCAGTATCGGTCCGACAAAGCTGCAGTTATAATGATCTGCGGTAAAAGGGCAGGTGTCATTGAAAAAAAAACCGCCTCATCAATCCCTCAGCCAGCGCCAGGCCTGACCACTAGGGGGCACTGTGCGTCTATGCAAATCCTGCGCAGAGAGGGCTTGCTGCTGCCAAGGGAACACCTGTGACCGGCCTGTCTCATTGACCATCTGTCCATATGGCGTTTTGACAAGCTCTAGGACGCATAGACTGTCGCTGTCATTGTAAGGTGAACTCCAATACGTATCTCGCAAAAAAAACAAAAACGCTCATTGCTTTGGGGAAAGTGGAGAAGAAATGGAATGGGTTTTTTTTCGAGCGACTAAGTTTGCAGAGGCAATTACATCCAAGGACGAGGAAGCAGCCTCATCTTTCTCGAGTCGTCTGAGTCATCGCGTTTGCCTCTGCTCCCTCTGCACCTCAGAAAAACCTGTGCTGTTTTTTCATTTGCATTCGCCATGGTGATCATGGGCTGATTGAAAAGGCTCCTCGAGTCGCGTCGACCCTCATTACGGCGGGAAAACAATAGCGAGAGAGGTGCGAGGAGGAGGAGGAGGAGGATGGGAGTCTGAATACATGAAATGGCTTGGATCTGCATAAAGGAGAGGCGCCATCTGCACACACCTGAGGTCACCAGCTCCAGGTCTCTCTTCACGAACGCTTTTCTCTTCTCCTCCAAGAGCTGGCTGGGAATAAGCCCCGCGCTGCCTCCCTCTATGTGACAGGCCTGCAGGGAGAACACACACACACACACACACAGACGCACACACACACACAGGGGAAAACAAACGCTCTCAGATCTCTGTCTGATCTGGGGTGCGGGGCGGGGCGTACGGACCTGCCACCAGTTGAGGTCCTCCTGGTTGAAGATCTGCAGGATGTCTCCGCTGGTGAAGCTCAGACCGGCCTCTTTGCAGGGGATCAGATTGTCGTGGGACGGGTCGTAGTCAAAGTGGCATTTCACAAAAGCCTGCGGAGAAGACAGAGAGCAGGATGAGAGAGTGAAAGTGAAGTCAGGGGTCTGTACGCTTAAAAAGAAGCCATTAAAGCTGGGGTACGTGATTATTTTTGATCCAACCTGTTCCATTGGAGAGCAACTTTTTCAGGAATCCTAACCCTAACACTGGCAGAGAGCTACTCGTTTTAGACAGTCGACAAAATGTTGTGTTACAATGGATTAAGTAGTTTATATCTTGATTTAAAAATAATAATTAACTGCAACAACCAGCTTTAGTCTTATTTTCACAGTTTAAGCAAATGTGTTATGTGTTCTATTGGCATTTTTTGTGTTCTATTCCCACACACAAATCTATCACAATCATTTCTATATTTACTCATAAATCAATCCTTTGGGGAGGTACTTTGAAGAGGGTGCGAGGTACTGGTAAGAGATGTCGGCTGTAGACTCACAAAGAATGCTTTTAAAGAATCATTAAACAAATAACATTGTGTTGTACATTTAAATAATACATTGTGTTTGTCCCTACAGAAAGACGAAACTGAACCAATCAAACGAGCCGGCTTCATCTCATTCAAAAACACGTGAGTACCCTGAGTCACTCTTTGAGCTGAGTGAGGCTGGTCCTGTCTTTTAGGGCGACAGTAGCTCAGTTGGTAGAGCATTGATCTTTGAGCCAGAGGGTCGTGGGTTCGAGCTCGACTTTCACCATCGACTCCCACTGATGTCTGCTGTTGTTGTGTTCTTGGGCAAGACACTTAACCTCTGGGAACACCTGATGCCAAAGTGGATCGGCTGCGGCTGTAAAGCGCCAAACTGCCATTGTGTCCTTAGGCAAGACACTTCACCCCTATTGCCTAGAATGAGTCTGGTGTGTGTATGAATGGTTGGTGGTGGTCGGAGGGGCCGATGGCACATACTGGTTGCCTCGCTTCTGTCAGTGTGCCCCAGGGCAGCTGTGGCTACAGTAGTAGTTTATCACCACCGTGTATGGAGTGAATAAACATGTCTTTGAGTGTCCAAATAAGCGCTGTATTAAACTGATGCATTATTTTTATATATATTTTCCTCGTTTCCGTCTGAAAAAGCTGATCTAGAAATGAGTCAGAGGTCATAAAAACATGCATGTGAAAACTAGTGACATAAACTGTTTTTGAACCAGGAACTAATTTTAGTTGTGGTTTGAAAGTTAAGCACCCCAGCTTTATGTGAAGGGGATCCACAATGACCTTCAACAACATTTATGGATATTAGTCTCCTGCTACTTATGGACTAATGTCTCTGTGTTTTTATCATTGCATTTCCTCTATCTGAACTGTTTACATGTTCTCCCCGTGCCTGCATAGGTTTCCTCTAGGTCAGAGGTGTCAAACTCATTTTGGTCCGGGGGCCACATACAACCTAATCTGATCTCAAGTGGGCCGGACCAGGAGATGCTCTACAAAAATATCCAAAAACGGAACAAAGTCCAACTTTTTGTGCACATAAACACATTTATTTAAAACTTCCTTTAAAACACTATCCTTTAATACTCAGTTTTCTGTTACAAACTTAAATGTAACAGTGAGTTTTCCATAGTGCAAATAATGTAATGTATTTACAATATTACATTGAAAATGGTATTTCACAATATGTATATTAATATTTGTATGTTAGCTTTGTTTTAAGGCTCATTACAGAGAAAACCTGCTCACAGAGGTAAAGTAGGTAGATAGAAAAAAGCACTTAAACACAGCACCTCAGCTTAACCACCTTCAGTGTGGTCAGGTCCATGGTTATGTTATTATCACATTAACCACCTTCAGTGTGGTACGGTCCATGGTTATGTTATTATCACATTAACCATCTTCAGTGTGGTAAGGTCCATGGTTATGTTATTATCACATTAACCATCTTCAGTGTGGTAAGGTCCATGGTTATGTTATTATCACATTAACCATCTTCAGTGTGGTCAGGTCCATGGTTATGTTATTATCACATTAACCATCTTCAGTGTGGTAAGGTCCATGGTTTATGTTATTATCACATTAACCATCTTCAGTGTGGTAAGGTCCATGGTTATGTTATTATCACATTAACCATCTTCAGTGTGGTAAGGTCCATGGTTATGTTATTATCACATTAACCATCTTCAGTGTGGTCAGGTCCATGGTTATGTTATTATCACATTAACCATCTTCAGTGTGGTAAGGTCCATGGTTATGTTATTATCACATTAACCATCTTCAGTGTGGTAAGGTCCATGGTTATGTTATTATCACATTAACCATCTTCAGTGTGGTAAGGTCCATGGTTATGTTATTATCACATTAACCATCTTCAGTGTGGTAAGGTCCATGGTTATGTTATTATCACATTAACCATCTTCAGTGTGGTAAGGTCCATGGTTATGTTATTATCACATTAACCATCTTCAGTGTGGTAAGGTCCATGGTTATGTTATTATCACATTAACCATCTTCAGTGTGGTCAGGTCCATGGTTATGTTATTATCACATTAACCATCTTCAGTGTGTAAGGTCCATGGTTATGTTATTATTACATTAACCATCTTCAGTGTGGTAAGGTCCATGGTTATGTTATTATCACATTAACCATCTTCAGTGTGGTCAGGTCCATGGTTATGTTATTATCACATTAACCATCTTCAGTGTGGTACAGTCCATGGTTATGTTATTATCACATTAACCACCTTCAGTGTGGTAAGGTCCATGGTTATGTTATTATCACATTAACCACCTTCAGTGTGGTAAGGTCCATGGTTATGTTATTATCACATTAACCACCTTCAGTGTGGTAAGGTCCATGGGTATGTTATTATCACATTAACCATCTTCAGTGTGGTCAGGTCCATGGTTATGTTATTATCACAGAGAAAGCATCAAACTGATAGTTTCAGTAACACCACAAATGAATATGTGACATCAGTAACATCAGTCTCTTATCAATGGCAACATGTTGGTAAAAGCGAGTGGTTTCTCAGACCATGTCTGCAGCCTGTAAGAGAGATTTAACAAACTCTCTCTCACTGTGCGGCTGCGATGCTAATGCTAATGTTGTTAGCACAGGTAGCTTCCCTTTACAGCAGCAGAACTAACCTCTCGCTCTGGGCACAAACAGACTGCTGTGTCTTCAGGGCCAGACATGTTTATCTTCTGTTTTCTCAATTCTCCGCTCAAAGTGCCGTATTTTTCGCCGAGTCTTGTAGTTTAAGATGTTATTCCTTCAGCACCGCTCTGGTGGAGCCACTACAGACGCACTGGACTCACCCCTGAGCGCGGCGCCTCGCGGCGCGGAGCCTCGCGTCGCCTTGCGTCGCGGAGCGGCTTTTTAAAATGTAACTTTATTATATTTTTACATAAATGAGCCACGGGCCGTGTCAAATCTCTTGGCGGGCCGGTTCCGGCCCGCGGGCCGTATGAATGACACCCCTGCTCTAGGTGCTACGAAACAGAAGGGGCTTCCTGTATCCGGTGAGCGTGTTTCTTGACTGCTATCACTCTGCTCTCTGTTTGCACTAACAAACACATTACAAATCCACGTATTGTACACCAAGCTAACTGTGTAAGCACTCCGAGTCAGCTGTACTGCAGCTGAGGTTTAGGTAGCGGTTGTTTGTCTGGTCTCGGAGTCTGTTGTGCGGGCCCGGATCCGGACTAGCTTAGCCTAGCCTAGCTTAGCCTAGCCTAGCCGCTAACTCGCTACTATGGCGGCTGCTGTCTCTCCCTCAATCCTTTACTGCTCGAGTTGCCATATGGCGAGTCTAAACCCTGGATCCTTCTCTGAGGGTAGTGATAGATGTGTGAAGTGTAGTGTAGTCGTAGCTCTGGAATCCAGGGTCAGTGAGTTAGAGCTGCGTCTCCGAGCACTGGAGTCTCGAGCTAGCGCTAGCATTAGCTACAGCCAGGCCGTATCCTCAGGGACAGCGGAGCGCAGCTTTAGGGAAAGGCAGAGGAGAACTAGCGAGCCTAGCCTCCCAGCCCGTACTCCGCAGCTGGGACAAGACCAGGATAGTGATGGCTTTGTGACTGTTCGGAGAGGGCGACGTGTTGTTGGTAGTTTCCCCATTGGGCCTCCTCCTGTTAGCATTTACAATCGCTGGGACGCTCTGTCCGGCTGCGCCCCCGCGCGGCCGGGCGGGGAAGAAGGCCCCACTGAGAGAGCCGCTGAGAGAGCTGCTGAGAGAGCCGATGGAGTCGCTGATAATTGGCTCCTCTATTGTTAGAGGTGTTAAGATCCCAGGAGCCACTGTTCGGTGCTTCCCTGGGGCCAGGCTTGGTGATATTGAAGGGAATCTGAGGCTCATGATGACCCACAAGCAGCGTTTCCGTCGAATTGTTATTCACGCGGGTGGTAATGACGTTCGGCGGAAACAGTCCGAGGTGTTGAAGCTGCAAGTCGCCGCCGTGTGCAAGCTGGCTAGCACAATGGCCGACACTGTCATCTTCTCTGGGCCCCTACCTAGCACTAGCAGTGCAGAAGCATTCAGCAGACACTCGGCTTTCAACCGCTGGCTGTCTGGCTGGTGCCCTCGAAGTGGTGTTGTTCATGTTGACAATTGGAGTGCCTTTTGGGGAAAGCCCGGTCTCATCCGCTCGGATGATATCCACCCAACGTTGGCGGGTACATCCCTTTTGGCTAAGAATTTGGCCCTGGCTCTAAACTGTTCTGCTCGGCTCAAATGATGGTGCAGAACTGAGGCCCGGGTGCAGAGCTGCTCTGCCACAACCTCTGAGCCCCCATCTGTTCAGTTACTAGCCTCAGAAGCTAGTCAGATTGAAACTGTGTGTGCATGTGTGTGTGTGCCTGTGTGTGCTCAGTTACTAGCCTCAGAAGCTAGTCAGATTGAAACTGTGTGTGCATGTGTGTGTGTGCCTGTGTGTGCTCAGTTACTAGCCTCAGAACCTAGTCAGATTGAAACTGTGTGTGTTCCCCGCTTGAAGTCTAAAGCACTATATGCGAGGAAATCTGACCTAGGTGTCAGACACAGTAACTTAATAAAAGTTCAGACAGACAGAAATAGTTCTAGCGGTAGGGTTGTTAAATGTGGTTTAATGAACGTCAGATCAATCTCGTCTAAATCGCTTCTCATAAACGAACTTATTATAGACAAGGGCTTGGATCTGTTAGCGCTCTCGGAGACTTGGCTCCAACAGGACGACTACGTTAGATTGAATGAGTGCACTCCTCCGACGCATGTTAACTACCAGAAAGCCAGAGCTACAGGTCGCGGCGGTGGTGTTGCGATTATATCACACACCAACTTGGTTCTTAGTCCCAAAACCAACAACGCTTTTCACTCGTTTGAAAACTTAACACTTTCAATCACCTGTCCTGGGTGGAGAAAACAAAAAGCAGTACTATTTATAGTTTTATACCGACCTCCTGGTCCTTACAGCGAGTTCCTAACAGAATTCTCTGACTTCATTTCAAACCTAGTTTTGGAATGGGAAAACATAGTTATAGCTGGAGACTTCAATATACATGTGGACGACAGCACTGACAGCTTAAACAAAGCTTTCAGCGCCGTACTAGATGGTGTTGGTTTTACTCAGAATGTTGAGGAACCTACTCACATTCATAACCACACCTTGGACCTTGTCCTGACCTACGGCTGTGATGTCTCCAATGTTGACATCCAGCGTCAAAGCTCGTTGCTGTCTGACCATTTCTTGATCACGTTTGATCTCGCTTTGGAGGACTTTCCTGTCCCGCAAGATAAAACCATAATGAAAAGAACCTTAAATGATAAATCTATCACAAGGTTCAAAGAACTAATACAGCCTATGTTGAATACTGCTGCAGGTGAACCTGTTCACAGCAGCTGCAGTCCCTCAGTCATTGACCAAACGGTGGGCAACACTATGGAGTCTTTAAAATCTGCATTAAATGCAGCAGCTCCTTTAAAACAGAAAACCATTAGGATTAGATCATCGTCGCCCTGGTACAGTGTTCAACTCCACACTTTAAAACAGGACGTCAGAAAATTGGAGAGGCTATATCGCCACTCCCACTCGGAGCCTGTCCACAGGGAGTGGAAAGCAGGTCTCCGAAACTACAAGAAGGCCCTTCGCGGGGCTCGAACTCAATACTATTCAACTTTAATAGAAGCGAATAAAAACAACAGTAGATTTTTGTTTGGTACCGTCGCTAAACTCACAAACTGCCATAGCGCAATCGAGCCTAAAATTCCAAGCTCACTGAGCAGTGTCGACTTTCTCCACTTCTTTAATAATAAAATTACATCCATCCGTGACAAGCTGGAGGAGGTTGCTCCTGCTGTTAGTGGTGGACAGGTTGAAGCGGCATACGTGACTTCCCACTTAGACTCTTCAGTGGGCCTTAATAAATTCATGGCTGTGAGCCAAGCAGAGGTGATCTCTGTGGTCACATCCTCAAAAGCCTCAACTTGCATGTTAGACGCAGTCCCGACATGGCTCTTCAAAGACATACTTCCTTTGATAATTGAGCCTATCGTAAATATAATAAACGCATCCATACAATGTGGCTATGTCCCACAAGCTTTTAAAACCGCGGTAATCAAACCCCTTCTGAAGAAAACAAACCTGGACCCAGAAATACTTACAAACTACAGACCGATCTCGAACCTCACTTTTATATCTAAAATCCTGGAAAAACTTATAGCTGAGCAGCTCCGCTGCCACCTGCAGGAAAATGATATGTTTGAAGTCTTTCAATCAGGATTCAGAGCTCATCATAGCACTGAAACGGCACTAGTCAAAGTCACAAATGACTTACTACTAGCTGCCGATAATGGACAAGTGTCAGTGCTGGTCCTACTGGACCTTAGTGCTGCATTTGACACAATAGACCACAGCATTCTACTGCAGAGGCTAGAATGTGATATAGGTCTTAGAGGAACAGCCCTTGGCTGGTTTAAATCCTATTTATCAGATCGATATCACTTCGTCAATGTGAATCAGGACTCGTCGCCTTATTCTGGAGTGGAATTCGGTGTGCCGCAGGGTTCGGTACTCGGACCGATTCTTTTTACTCTCTACATGCTGCCACTGGGAAACATTATTAAAAAGCATGGAATTAATTTCCACTGCTATGCAGATGACACACAGCTTTATCTGTCGATGAAGCCTAATCAGACAGATCAGCTAGAAAAGCTCAGTGCCTGCATAAAGGACCTTAAAATGTGGATGACTCTTAACTTCCTACTTCTCAACCCGGAGAAGACAGAAGTGATCCTACTCGGTCCGAAGCGCCTGCGTGACTCCCTCACTAACCAGATGGTTACTCTCGATAATGTCAGTATAATACCCAGTAACACTGTGAGGAATCTTGGAGTCATTTTTGACCAAGAACTCTCCTTCAAGGCTTATATAAGCCAAGCAACTAAAACGGCGTACTTCCACTTACGGAACATCGCTAAAATTAGGAATTTCCTTCCTAAAAGTGACGCGGAAAAACTCATTCACGCGTTTGTCACCTCAAGGCTCGACTACTGTAACGCTTTACTGGCAGCGTGCCCTAAAGCCTCTTTGAAGAGCTTCCAGCTCGTTCAGAATACAGCAGCTAGGATCTTAACAGGTACCAAAAGGAGGGAGCACATAACTCCGGTGTTAAAATCACTCCACTGGCTCCCTGTGGAGTACAGAATAAAGTTTAAAATCCTACTCTTAACATATAAAGCCATAAATGGCTTGGCTCCTTCTTATCTCCAAGACACGTTAGTGTCGTATCAACCAAGTCGAGCGTTGCGCTCACAAAACGCCAGACGTCTGGTGGTCCCTAAGGTCTCAAAGGTCACTGTTGGTGGCAGAGCATTTAGCTACCAAGCTCCTTTACTGTGGAATCAGCTTCCCATTTATGTTAAGGAAGCAGATACGGTCTCCACATTCAAGGCCAGGCTTAAAGCACTTTACTTTAATTTAGCATATAATTAGGTAATATATAATATGTAGTGTATATATTATATATATATGCTGTATTATGTTATATATTATGTTATATATTATTCAATAATGTATTGTGTTATGTTGTATATTATGTTATATATTATGCTGTATGTTATTCTTTATTCAAGGCTAGGTTTAAAACAGTCCTCTTTAGTTTAGCATATGGCTAGGAAGGTAAGACTCGGAGAAGGTTAAACTCCTCAGAGTGTTAGTCAAGCTGCATAGGGAGTCAGTTTGCTGGGAGAAGTATGGTAACTTGAGCACTATCCTCTCCTCCTTCCTACTTTATCTGTTTAGCATTTTTAGGATTCTGACTGTAGTTTGTTCATTGCTATTCACCCGTTGTCCCATTGTCTGTTTCATGGTACGATGACGGGATCTCTGAGCCTGGCCTCCTCCATCTGCACCTGCGGACTGCCCCGCCCGACCCGCCTGGGAGTGCTTCAGTCCTGCACCGGACCTGTCCACGTTCAGCGTCCACTGGTCCGCGTCCTGTAGCTAGCTTAGGTCCTGGATCATTAGTCTGTCCGTCCGGAGGAGCGGATCCCTTTCTCATATGGGTCTCCCTCCCTGTGGGTTTCCCTAGTTCTCCTCCAAGGTTTCTCACTTTTTCCCACTGGGTTTTTTAAGAGTTTTTCCTTGTTGATGCAGGAGGGTCTTGTTGGACAGTTAGTGTCCAACAGAAAGGATTGGTGATGATCAGGACACTTTAGCATTCTACAACATGTATGGACATTTTCTTCTGTGTGTGCTTTATACTGTATTCTTCATGTGTTTTAACTGTTGATTCTCTGACCTGTGTTGGTGATTTTCAATGGTTTTGTTAAGTCCTCTGAGATGACTTCTGTTGTGACCTAGGGCTATACAAGAATACATTGTATTGTATTGTATTGTATTGTATTTGCGGTGTGATGGGTGCAGTGTGCCGTATTGATCATGTATTGAGAATAGCACTTATAAAGCGGTTCAGTTGGCAATTGTCTGTGACTACTGAGCCCGAATCTACAACTGTTGTGCTATCACTCAACGAGAAATAAACACATTCACACTTGTGCCTATGCTTCATCTGTATGCTTTTCCAACTCACAAATCTTGATTACCGCATTTCTACTCCGAGTCATCATGGCGCGCATCAATAAACGGCCAAGAATGAAATATGTTTAGAAGCCAAACACTTGTTGTGCACATGTGAGGAAAAAATCTAATTAAAACTACTGTGCTGCTGTGAGAGGCTGGCACTGGTGCATGGTATGGTAAATTCATAACTCCAGCTGTCAGGTCAATGATTACACATACACCTCCATCCCCCCCCCCCTAAAACTAATTGGAGTTCTTTGCACAACCGCTGGGCGTTGTGGAGGTGGCTCAGTTTTAGCTCGTCGTGCATAATCATGCAATGGGTAATAACATGTAAACCCACATTTTGGCAAAGCAACGAAGCAGTGGATTGTCAGCGTTTGGGGCCCAGATTTTAGTGATGATCTAGAATAGGGACAATGGACCGTGTCGGAACATGGCCGTCCAAGTATTTTTTTGGGACAGGAAGTAGGTCTGATAATGTTGGTAAAAAAATCTGGCAAACTTGTATATGGGCCAATTTTGGGGAATCACAAGTGTGTCAATTTCAAAAACCCTTCTGTGTGTATTCTGATTGGTTCAATTACAGAGTGCAGGGCAGGTCTCCAGCCATATACTGTGTCCTGACTTCTGCTTGTTCTATGGCAGTGGGTGGAAGCCATGAATCTATAATCACTGGTGTATTCCTTATGTTCAGCTCAAGCCTCATGTTAAGCTTTTACACATGAGAGCTGTTTTTTACTAATAGACGTTTTACAAGATATATTCTGTGTAGTCTTCACACCTAGAGGAGAACCAGCAGTTATCATGAGTAAAATATCACAAGTCCACCACAGAAAGGCATCTCGTGATCTGAGAAGTAAACCTTATGGACGCCTTTTCAGCAAGTTGGCAATTCCACTGTGCCAATGCTGTCTTTGGCAATTTGATTTTGTTTTGTGTATCTCTGATAATGATACAGAATACAGTGTCTCAATTGTCATTATTCATGATAATGTTTAGGCAGCAGAGAAGGCCTTGACAGACATTGAGAGTGGCCACACTGCATCTTTCCCACCCTTTTCCTCCCCCCAACCTCCTCCTTTTCTTTCTTTTTCCCCCCCTTTCAACCCCCCTTTTCCCTCCCCCCCTTTCCCCCCAACAATAACACAGTAATGGGCCATCTTCAATCTAGAGGGAAATTTGGCTGAAATGCTGCAGCTTTAGTTGAGGATGTATTTACTGCAGGTTTGTGAACTTGTAACATGGTGTATTGGAGGATTACATTTTGATGAACAAGATACGCAGCTTTTGAACGCTTGGAATGAAATAGGTTTCCTATAAAGATGTATCTTCCAAAAAAATCGATTTCCACAGAAAGTTATTTCTTTCACGCAGAAGCATAGTAGGTTTTCTGCAGGGATCTTTAGACCACAAACAAGTTATGCCACGGAATGGATCATATCAACCATGCTTTTGGAGTACCAGGCACGGTGGGACATTGTTCTAGTTGGCTCTGCACAATTAATTAAAAAAATTTCTAAAGTCACATGTCGCAATGACAACAAAATCCAACACAGTCTCATCCCTGTCGTCGTCAGGAAGTGCTGCATGATCAGTGTCCTCTAGCGCAGCGGTTCCCAAAGTTTTTAAGGCCCGCGACCCCCCCCCCCCAACAGCCCTTTCGTCACATTGAAATGAGCATGTATTTCCTTGATACGAGAGTAACAACAAATAAAAACACCACAATTAAATTGGTAAACTTTTTTTTAAACTGCTTTCTAGAAGACTCCACGCACTTACCGAGCTGCACTGTCTACAGCCCAAAAAAGGAGGCTTGAATATTTTTAATCCCATAGTAGTGAAACAGTGATGGGCTGGTGGGCTCCATTCCTCAGGCAGAAGTGGAGAGAATTTCTTGCGGATGCCATCACTGTTCTCCTACCGCGGTTAAAGTGGGCGGCTTTCCGGAGTCAGCGGTAAAGAGGTACCGCCACATAAAAGCGGCGCGGCCGCTATTATGCTGTTACTTTATGCGGTTCATCCCCGCGGGCTTCTCTTTCCAGTTCCTTGTCAGTAAAGGCATAAACGGGCCACCCGTTTTAATGTGCGAGACATCCCTTTACCTTTGACTCCGAAAAGCCGGGCCTCTTTAACGCGCTGTTCTACCGCTGACCTCTCTCCCTCCTCTGCCCTCTCTCACTCCGCTGGCCTCTCTCCCTCCTCGCCTCTCTCATCCTAATGCCCTCTCTCCCTCCTCTGCCCTCTCTCCCTCCTCTGCCCTCTCTCCCTCCGGCAGCCCTTCTTTCTCCCTCTCTCCCTCCGCTGCCCTCTCTCCCTCCTCTGCCATCTCTCCCTCCTCTGCCCTCTCTCCCCCTCTCGCCCTCTCTCCCTCTCTCCCTCGCTGCCCTTTCTCCCTCCTCTGCCCATATTCCCTCCGCTGCCCTCTCTCTCTCTCCCTCCGCTGCCCTCTCTCCCTCCTCTGCCACTCTCTCCCTCCTCTGCCCTTCTCTCCCTCCGGCTGCCCTCTCTCCCTCTTCTCCCTCCGCTGCCCTCTCTCCCTTCCTCTGCCCTCTCTCCCTCCGCTGCCATCTCTCCCTCTCTCCCCTCCGCTGCCACTTATCTACCATCCTCTGCCCTCTCACCCTCCTCTGCCCTCTCTCCCTCCTATGCCTCTCTCCCTTATTCGCACCTTCAGCCTGACCCCTGATACAAGTGACTTTCTCCCCCTCGGGTTTTTCTGTTGTGGATAATAACCACGTTTCAATTTTAAAGCAGGTATTATTTATTTTGTAGAATCCAAACCCACTTTAGTTTTAGAAAAACAGCAGGACACGCTTTGTCGATGCGCATGATGTGAGCTGTGATCAGGGGTCACCAACGCGGTGCCCGCGGGCACCAGGTCGCCCGCAAGGACCAGATGAGTCGCACGCTGGCCTGTTCTAAAAATAGCTCAAATGGCAGCACTTACCAGTGCTATTCTTGTTTAAATCCATACTTACATGCAACTTACAAATGGCATATAAACTAGAGCCGGGACTTTAACAAGTTAATAAAGATTAATTAATTACACACAAAAAAGCGCGTTAAAAAAATTACGCATTTTAATCGTATGTATTTTTGCACCGCGGAACGTTCCTCACTGAATAAGTTTCAGACGGACCAATTGAACTGACGCACCAACCGGAGCTCCGTGACTTTTCTTGTTCAAAAGTACATTATTACAAGCAGAGACCAACTTTAAATTCGAGTAAATTAGACGGGAATGAGCGCTGTGTATGGAGCGATGGACTCTGTGTGTGAGGAGGAGGAGCAGTGACTCCTGTGTGAGCGGAGGAGGAGGAGGAGAAGGAGTAGCGAGACACAGGTGTGTGAGCTGCTAATGCTGATGTTTACTCCGAATGCAGTGCAGTGGATTTTGGGCTTAAAAAGAGTATGTTGTCGTCAGTGTGAGGAGGAGGAGGAGGAGCATATGTTGTCGTCAGAGTGTGGAGGCAATGACAGAAACGTTATTTGATGTTTAGAAGTTATCCCTTAAACTCCATATTAACATGTGTTGCTTAAGCCTCATGTATTCAGTCATTATTCAATGGAAAACTAAAAATCCATGTGAAAAAAATTACTTCTCACTGTTCTCAGGTCAAATATTTATATGCGATTAAAATGTGATTAATTGCGATTAAATGGGACTGTCTTAGAAGTGATCATTTATTAAATTTGAAAAATGTGCACTTAGAGAAAATATAAAAGTTTTTCCACAAAATAAATATCATTAATTATTAGTAAAAACATAGAATTAAAGGTAAATTGAGCAAATTGGCCATATCTGGAAATTTATTTAAGTGTGTAACAAACTGGTAGCCCTTCGCATTAATCAGTACCCAAGAAGTAGCTCTTGGTTTCAAAAAGGTTGGTGACCCCTGCTCTGGATGAACTGCAGATAACTACAGCTGAGGTGGGAGAGTCTGTCCATAGGACAACAATCAGTCGTGCACTGCACAAATCTGGCCTTTATGGAAGAGTGGCAAGAAGAAAGCCATTTCTCAAAGATATCCATAAAGATTCTCGTTTAAAGTTTGCCACAAGCCACCTGGGAGACACACCAAACATGTGGAAGAAGGTGCTCTGGTCAGATGAAACCAAAATCGAACTTTTTGGCCACAATGCAAAACGATATGTTTGTCGTAAAAGCAACACAGCTCATCACCCTGAACACACCATCCCCACTGTCAAACATGGTGGTGGCAGCATCATGGTTTGGGCCTGCTTTTCTTCAGCAGGGACAGGGAAGATGGCTAAAATTGATGGGAAGATGGATGGAGCCAAATACAGGACCATTCTGGAAGAAAAGCTGTTGGAGTCTGCAAAAGACCTGAGACTGGGACGGAGATGTATCTTCCAACAAGACAATGATCCAAAACATAAAGCCAAATCTACAATGGAATGGTTCACAAATAGACGTATCCAGGTGTTAGAATGGCCAAGTCAAAGTCCAGACCTGAATCCAATCGAGAATCTGTGGAAAGAGCTGAAGACTGAGCCTCACTGAGCTCGAGCTGTTTTGCAAGGAAGAATGGGCAAGAATTCCAGTCTCTCGATGTGCAAAACTGATAGAGACATACCCCAAGCGACTTGCAGCTGTAATTGCAGCAAAAGGTGGCGCTACAAAGTATTAGCGCAAGGGGGCCGAATAATATTGCACACCCCACTTTTCAGTTTTTTATTTGTTAAAAAAGTTTAAATTATCCAATAAATTTTGTTCCACTTCACGATTGTGTCCCACTTGTTGTTGATTCTTGACAAAAAAATAAATTTTTATATCTTTATGTTTGAAGCTTGAAATGTGGCAAAATGTTGAAAGGAATACTTTTGCAAGGCACTGTAGCTGGTTTTACACAGTGAGTGATGATTTCTCTATTGTCCTTTGTAATCGCCCACAGCAGATGTGAATCCTGCGGTGACTCGACGAGGTCTGACACAATCATGGACTTCTGTTTCACGGGAAAGAAATGGCCCAACGTTTCTAGAAACAAATAATCATAGGCCTCCAGACTTTTAAAGACCTTTAACTTTTCCCCTGTGAAGGGTCCTGGGTTTTCTATGAAGTAAGAATAAATGTCTCCCGGTAGATCGGTGCCAAGACAGAGATGTTCCATGGTCTGGCCCCACAAAGACTGAAGACGTGTAGGACACATTTATCCAACATCAACTTTGTCTGATCCGACTCAAAATGGCTGAATAAAATCTTTGCACCGGTTTGAGCAAAATATTCCATGATCCAGAGGGTGTGTGTTCCACAGGTGACCACGAGGAGAATCCTTTGGTAACCTTTGACGGCTTTTAGTTTTGGAAGTGTACTGTGTGTGTGTTTGGTCTTCCTGACTCTGTGGCTTGTTAAAGTGAGTAAAGCTAAACATCCATATACATTACTAAACAACCATGTACTTTACTTTCTGGTGAAAAGCTAATTTATTGTAAGGAATTTCTCAGAATTTGTTTGAATGGGAGCTGTAGGAGACACATTTATTGTGTGCGTGAGCGTGTGCGTGAGAGCGCCTGTGTGTGTGTGTGTGTGTGGTGGAAGGCGTGTGTGTGGGCGTGCATGTGTGTTTGGGCGCGGTACACGAGATTATGAACGGGCATACACCTGCGGGGGCATGGAAAAAGAGGAGAGAGGTCTGTTTGGGAGGCCATAATTTTTGTTGACCGCTATTATAGTTTTGTTTGATTTATTTTTGCTATTTTTCTGGCTTAAGTTTATTCACTCATTTTTTATGTACATTCACCACGCATTTTGGGCTGTGACCGCAGCATTTTTTATGAATTAAATGACATTGCAACTGGATCCACCCTCTCCGATTGTTTTCTATACTAATTTAGCGCGTCATACACTTTTATCAGACCTAACTGGCCTCTCTGCAGCTTTAAGCTACAGGCAGCCGCTATAGGAGCAGTCCAAATGACGGCTGTGGGGAGCTTTAGTAGTTGTATGTTAAGGGATTTGTTGAGCCCCTAGTGGTCCAATGTATAACACACACTTTTTGAATGGTGTGCAATGGTGTATTCAGCAGTTTTAGGGCAAATCAGATAAGTTTAGCTGACGATGTCCTATATAGGCTACATTATTGCCGCCATCTTGGATTCTTGCGTGTCCAACACCTTTCTCCAAGCCTGTGGCCCCTGTGGACTGCAGACAGAGTGGGATGGAGCTTCTCAGTGGAGTATCTCATCTCTCCAGTTGTTCTAATGTGACTTAATGAGCTGCTAATGGCGCGCTTAAACTCCGGCAGTGGATCAGTCACGCCTCAGAGGACGGCCTCAGATCTCGCCGTAGGTTTTCCGCTCTCGTGCCTTTTAATCTACACTGGTGACGGCGAATGAACAGAGACGTCAGCGAGAGGAGGCCCTCGCTGATGGAGCTGTTGATTAGCTCGTCATTAGTCGTCACAGAGCCGGGATTCAGAATGTGGGAGATAAAGGCCCATTAAGTTAAAACGAGCGTAACAATAGAGACTTAAACCCATGGTGACCTTCTGGTGCTACACGTCCCTCGTACGTGGACTGCTTTCTCTAAAGTAACATTTTTCTGTTAAATGATCTTTTTCAGCCTTTTGTTGTGATGCGTTGCTGCTGTGTCATGAAAGTCAATGATGCTATTATGTTTTATTATTATTTAGTATTATGGATGTGTCGGCAAAGATGGCGAGGCGAGTTCTGTTGTCTCTGCGATACAAAGAAACTTAACAAACAAGAAAATAAACGTTTGAACCACACAAGAAAATACAATAACACAATACATTTAAAAGAGTGAAGATACCGTCCTTCAGTTGTTGCAGCGAAACAGAACCAGATTTGAAGTAAATGACTATTTATTAATCGCTGATATCAGTCTGGTGTTCAGAAATCGGTTGATGTTTTGCCATAAACACAGACCTTATACTTTTTATTTTTATGATGAACCAATCTGCTTTCAGAGCTTCAGTTACATAGTATATTCTTGTGACTCGAAAGTTTAAGTACCCCAGATTTAATTGTATGATATTGTTTAAAATAATGCTCTGAAATGTGCAAATATCTGTTGTGGTCCAGTGCAGCAGAGATAATGTGGGACATGGACTTCTGCTCCTGTATCTCCATGTTTCTGAAAGTAAAGGCTTCAGGATGTGTCCTATTCGGTTTTTTAAAAACGAAACTTTGTAAACTCTGAGAAGGCCTGGTCTGAGGGGAGGGGAAGGGAGAGTGTGTTATCTGAAGAAGAGAGAGGAGGGAGGGGATAGAAGTGAGGAAAGAGGAGAGGGGACAGGAGAGAGAGAAGAGAGAGGAGAGGGAGGGAGGTAATACTCTTTGTTAACACTGAGAAGGCCTGACCCTGGTCTGAGGGGAGGGGGAAGTCCTGGTTTATTGTGGAGGAGAGATGAGGAAAGAGAGAGAGAGAGGAGAGCGAGGAGAGAAGTGAGGGGAAGGAGACAGTGGAGAGGAGAGAGGGAGGAGTGAAGAGAGAGGGGAGGGGGAGAGGGAGGAGCAGTCTGTTTTTCTCTTCAATCAATTAATAATAAACTTTAATACACTTTGTAAACCCTGAGGAGGCCTGACCCTGGTCTGAGGGGAGGGGGAAGTGAGGGTGTTGTCTGAAGACGTCCTGGTTTTTTGAGGAGAGAGGAGGAGAGGTGTGAAGTGAGGAAAGAGAGGGGAGAGGAGCGAGAGGGGTAAGAAATGGGCGAGGAGAGAGGAGAGAGGGGAGAGAGAGAGGAGGAAAGAGGAGAGAGGGGAGAGAGAGAGGAGGAAAGAGGAGAGAGGGGAGAAGTGAGGAAAGGGAGAGGAGGGGGCAGGGGAGAGGACAGGAGGAGAGAGGATAAGAGGGAGAGAGAGGAGAAGAGAAAGGATAGAGGGGAGAGAGAAGAGAGAGAGGAGGGGGAGTACTACACTTTGTAAACCATGAGAATGCCTGGTCTGAGGGATGGTGAAGTGAGAGTGTGTTGTCTGAAGAAGTCCTGGTTTTTTGTTGAGGAGAGATGAGGAAAGAGAGAGAGAGAGAGAGAGGAAAGAGAGAGAGGGGAGAGCAGCAGTCCGTGGAGCGGGAGGTAATGGGCTCCAGTCCCTGCTGATGTGTTCACTTTAGCAGAGTCTGAGTGAACGACATTCGGACTAAACACCGCCAACAACGCGGCGCTTTAGAAAACGCGTCTTTGACCGAAACGATTTTTGTTCAGGTTGAAAGAGGACGAACGAGGGTCGCTGCCAAAGTATCGACATTCTTCTTCTTCTTCTCCTTCGTCATTTGTCAGAGAAAGTCATGGAGCTCAATTATATCCTTTTACAGACACATTCCGCCAGAGTTTTTCTCTCTGAAAGCAGCAGTCGGAATCAGAGAGCAATAACAATAGAAATGAAGAGATACGACTTCCCCACAGTGGCACCAATACATCTAAACAAGCCGCACCTCCACAGTGACAGTAACATGGGGGCTGGCCATTAAAGCTGGGGTACCTAAGTTTTATCTCTGTGGTCTCTGCAGAATTAGAAGTTAGCTTGCATGTAGTAAGAACTTAAGCCACTATTTTGATTCCTCTCTCTTCACGTTTTTGTCTGAAAAAGGCTAGAACCAAACTGTTATGAGAGAAAAGATTTAACTACTTATGGGCGGCACGGTGGCTGAGTGGATAGCACTCTCGCCTCTCAGCAAGAAGATCCTGGGTTCGAATCCCGGTTGGACCAGGGCCTTTCTGAGTGGAGTTTGCATGTTCTCCCTGTGTCTGCGTAGGTTTCCTCCGGGTGCTCCGGTTTGCCCTACCAATAAAAATATGTACAATAGGTCTGGCATGTGCCTCCTGTACTGGCGCCCCCACTCCCAAAAATAACAACTGTAAACCGCTTTGAGACTCCGATGTGCAGTGAAAAGGCAGTATATAAATAAAGATTACTACTATTACTACTTGAAAGTTGGGTACCGCAGCTTTCACAATGGATTTTTCTAACTCAATGAACAAATGTGTCAAAAGTTGTGTAATAAGCATGAATAATAATAATAATGTTTTTATTCATATTGAACCCGACATTCTCCAGGAAACTTCACAGTACAAAAACAAAAATGAGTTCAAACGTACATACAATATCAACAAACATGAAGGGGTTAAAAGCTCATAAATCTCTAACAGGTTTAAACAGGAAGGTTTTTAGGTCTCTGATGACAGGGTTTGGATTAAAATGAGTCCATCGTTTCAAAATCTCCACATTCTAAACGTGACGAGTGAAAAGACGTGTGTTCCTCTGTTTCCTGCTGCTCTGGGTCAGATTCTCAAACACTCCCAGAGTTCACCGCTGTATTCAATACTTTACACTAGCTCTATGTCCAGGTTCTGTGTGTGTGTGTGTGTGAGTGTGTGTGTGTGTGCACTTGTTTTCAACTCCTGGTGGGTTCCATAACCTGAGATTCCACTCACGTCATGGGGACTGGTTTTACGTGGTGGGGCCCGAACACCGGACCCCACTGGTCCAAGCTTAATAATCAATGGGTAATGCTTTTCTAACGGTCCTTATGCAGTCTCTGTAAAAATATGGAAAGGACCCCTGGAGGTTTACTTTCCTGAAAAAAGTGTGTTATGTGTCGGAACCCTGGTGGTGGGTTGCGGGATATCAAGGAGGGGCACACTGGGGCAATTTCAGTCCAGCAGGCTGGAGCCAATCATGGAGCAGCACAACAGAGGAAGTCAGGTGAAAAGGTGCAAGTGTGTGGTTCATTAGGCTGCAAGAAATCATGGAGGAGCACACTGAAGCGCACGCTTACAACCCACTGGTAAGTGCTGACTACAAGTCATGACTTCAAATTGTTATATAGAATTATTACAAATTATTTGTTGTTTGTGCAGCTTAGTCAAGAGTCCCTAATTGATGAAGTCGACTCAGATTCTGACGATTTAACTGTCAAGAAGAAACCTGTAAAAAAGTATGGAAAAAGAAAAATCAAAAACACTTTTCTTCAAGACTCGGAAAGTGACGAACCAAAGGCAAATAAGATTGTTATCATGCAGCTGCAAAAGAAGAAAAATGGGGGCAGGGTTTACAGCAAGAGACACTTCTGCCTCTACTGTTCAATGTCCTGCCACAAAATGTCCCGTCATTTGACTAGAAAACATGGAAATGAAAGTGACGTAGCCAGAGCATTGGCTCTACCTGTGAAGTCTAAAGCACGTAAACTTCAGTTTGATTTGATCAGGAATAGTGGAAACCGTGAGCACAATTTTGAGGTTTTAAACGCCGGCATTGGAACTTTAGTCCCAGCTAAACAGCCAAATTCCCCAGTTAAATCCAGTGAGTTTTTGCACTGTATAGACTGTGGGGCATTGCTTAAGCGAAAGTCGCTGTGGAGGCATGTGGCCAGGTGCCGGCTTTCACAGAAAGATGCCCAGGCTAAACCAGGTAGAAGTAGGGTCCAGTCCCTCTGCTCCCTAGCCCAGCCTGTACCGGAGGGCATCAGCAAAAAGCTGTGGTCTTTAATTTCGGCAATGCATCAGGATGAGGTCACGGGTGTTGTCAAAGCAGAAAAGGGGATTCTGAGACTCGGAGAGCACCTGTACTTAAAACACGGGCATGATAAGACTAAGCATGATTACATTAGGCAGAAAATGAGAGAAGTCGGTAGGTTAATTAACGAAGCAAAAACCGCAGGGAAACTGAAAACAATTAAGGATTTCTTTATTCCTTCCAACTTTAACCATGTGATTGATGCAGTCAGGTCTGTGGCTGGATATGATGAGGAAACAAATCAATACAAGACTCCATCCTTGGCCCTCAAACTCGGCCATAGCCTCAGAAAGCTAGCAGATATTCTTGAATGTGACTCAAAAATGGAGCATTGTGTTGATGAACTATTTATTAAAAACCTCCAACGAAGCCGGCTGCTTTTTGAGAAGAGGTGGGACGTCTGTGTTTCTTCTGCTGCCCTACAGACCCTCCGGCAAGCCAAGTGGAACACTCCGGACCTGCTCCCTCTGACTGAGGACGTTAGAGCCATGCATGCACATATTGAGGTATGTCGACCTGAATATGTGCAAACCCTAATAAGTGAGCCAACGTCTAAGCATTGGTCTAAACTGGCAGTTTTGACTCTTTGTGAGGTCATCATTTTCAATCGAAGAAGGGAAGGTGAGGTTTCAAAGATGCCACTGACAGCCTTTACCTTAAGAAGTAAGACTGGGATCCATTCTGACATTGCTCTGGGACTGTCCCAACTTGAGAAAAAGCTGTGTCAGCATTTTCAACGCATTGAAATTAAAGGGAAAAGAAGTCGGAAAGTGGTGGTTCTTTTGACTCCTGAAATGATTGCTTCGATGGAGGTGCTGGTGGAGAACAGAAGGGCCTGTTCCATCTCTGACCATAACCCATACTTCTTTTCCCGCCCGGGCGCAGACACCCACATCAGGGGATCAGACTCCCTACGCCAGGTAGCCAAAGAATGTGGTGCGGTGCATCCAGAGATGCTATCCTCAACCAAACTTAGAAAGCACATAGCTACTATGTCTACAGTTCTCAATATGAAAGAGAATGAAATGGACATACTTGCCAACTTCCTCGGCCATGACATTCGCATCCACAGGCAATATTACAGACTACCAGAGGGGACACTGGAGCTGGCCAAAATCAGCAAAGTGTTGATGGCCATGGAGCAGGGAAGAGTGACGGAATTCGAAGGAAAGAGCCTCGACCAGATACAAATTGAGCCTGAAGGTAATTCTTGATATTATTAAAATATGTATGATTTTTTTCCCCTAAAGGCCACTTGTATTTTTATTTTCTGTGCGACAGGGAGAGCAGTAGAGATCCTCTCACAAACGGACGGGCTAAAAGAAACTTCAAGCGGAGAACCTTCAACCATTCATCCAGATGCACCCCATGGTAGTGGCAGTGCCCCTTCTGGTAAGTGTACCAGGTGGGGGATTACAGCCAGGCTGCTTGGTCCTCACCCTGGGAGTGTATATTGCTAATATATTTTTATTTCTCTCCCTAGAACGTGTAAGAAAGCCATGGTCTGCATCTGAGGTGAAGGCTGTGGAGAAGACCATGACACCTTTCATACAGACTGGAAAGGTCCCTGGGAAGTCTCACTGCCTGGCCTGCATTAATGCCTCACCAGATGACCTTAGACATCGGACATGGAGTGGCATTAAATTCTATGTCAAAAATAGAATCACTGCAATTCGAAAACAAAATCTAAAATAAAATTCCTTTAAAATAGTTGTTTGGTTTCTATTGACTGTTTTGTATTACTTAAAGTAGTCCCAGTAAAAAAAGATTATGTCTATGGGTCCCATTCTGAACGGCCCTGTCAAAGGGACCCACCAGGTAACAAAAACGTGTATGTGTGTGTGTGTGTGTGTGTGTGTGTGTCTGTGTGTGTGTGTATTGGCCGTACGTGAAGCAGCCTCATCCCTCACTGTCCCCAAAGGGAAGCCTGTAGCGATGAAAAGCACCGCCTCCTCCTCCCCCTCCTCCCCCTCCTCCTCCCCCTCCTCCTCGCCCCTCCCATCCCCGCACAGCACTCTGCCTGGGCTCTGTTCATTCACCGGGAGAGGCGCTTATGCTCGTTCACGTCAGCGGAGGAGGGAGTGAAGGAGGGGAGAGGGAAGAGCGCGAGCTGGGAGCGTACGCGGGGCGTGCTGTAGTGCGGGGCGTGCTGTAGTGCGGGGCGTACTGTAGTGCGGTGCAGCTCAGAATGGCCGGGAGCCTCTTCAGAAGGCTCTCTCTGGAGGAAGGAGACTCGGTCAACTCTCTGGACGGATTAGAAATTAAGCAGGGAGACCAAGGTAGGACAGCTGACTCCACACAGGCTACGACTTCACTACACACCTCTTCAAAGAGCTTTAAATATGCAGCATTTGTAAAGAGTGTGTGTAGTATAGTGTGTGTCTGTGTGTCTGTGTGTGTGTGTGTGATGGTCCCCTGTGCACCTGCTCCTTTCGTTTGAACTCCAGAGGCTGATGAAGACGAGTAGTGACAGAGAGGACTGTGATTGTATTCTATTATTGCTCGGAGCTCATCGCGGCGCACTGCTTTGAGCTAATATTTGAGCTGTAACTAACTACAGAGCGGAGGAGAGGAGAGGAGAGGAGCGGAGGAGAGGAGGAGAGGAGAGGAGGAGAGGAGAGGAGCGGAGGAGAGGAGGAGAGGAGAGGAGGAGAGGAGAGGAGCGGAGGAGAGGAGAGGAGGAGAGGAGCGGCAGGAGAGGAGAGGAGGAGAGGAGCGGCAGGAGAGGAGAGGAGGAGAGGAGCGGCAGGAGCAGTTGTGTACTGAATTATCATCCTCCTGATGTTTGCTTTCACAGCGTGGAGTTCGGAGAATACATCTCATTCATAAGTGATAAAGTCATGAATTTTGCATGCGGTTGCATCGTACACATATTTTCTAAGGCTTGACCACATCATGTTATTTACTTCTGAGGAGAGCAGTAGACTTTGCATGTTATGCCAGTGCCAAGAGTGGATTTATTTATGTGAAGACTGAATAGAAACATGGATTATTCATCCCACAGAGAGATTCATCCTTCACAGACAAGAGATATTTACATACAACCAAAAGGAACATAGTATAATCTAATCTAGACATAAAACCCAGGATTAAACCCAGCGGTGAGGTGTGGGGCAGCTGGAGGGGTCTCTCTTCATGGGCACAGGTGTCCTCAGACAGACACCAGGTGGAGCTCCTGCAGGATCGGTCATACTGACCAGGCTTTGAAGAGCAGTGGTGGATTCTGTCGTTTAATGGATCTCCCTCAGAGCCTGGAGCCTGGAGCCTGGAGCCTGGTCAGTGAGAACAGAGTTCAGGGCTCCTGTTGAGTCCCTGCTGCTTCCTCAAAGCCTTTTCTCTGGTGGAGGCAGAGTCTGTTTGGTTCAGGGCAGTTTCTCTGCTCTGGATCAGTAAAACCCTGAAGAGTTTAGTGATACAGAAAACATTGTAATAATACTTTCATGGAAAATTAGACCATTTCTAATCCTTTCTTAAAAATGTAACATGCCTTTTAATCATCTTTGGTTCTGATTTGGTACAGATGGCAGCTTGTTAGCAGACGACTGGATTGTATGAATGTCAAATTACATTTGACCAAATTCAGATTCAGATTCAGGGAAGTGTGGGTCAACACTTCACTCCTCATCTCTCTGAGGATTTTTAAAGTCATAAAAGTGTAAATAAATGTATTCAATAGAGTCTGTGAGTGGCATCATGAGGACGTCTGTAATGTTATTATAGCCGCGCTCCGTCACTTGCGTGTCGCTGCATAGTGTTGCCAGATATCCTCTGCTCTGTGATGTCGCGTGACATGACAGCAGTGACAACCCTAATGAATCACATTCTGTGTCAAAGCCAGTGCTGTCTATCATCTCCAGCAAGAAAGAGAGAGACGAGAGACTCGGGGCAAACAAGCCGACTCCTCTTCTGCATTGTTGGAGTCATTCATATGCAGCACTGTTCTCCGATCAGACGCACCCTGCAACCTTCACACGCTCCTCTTCCTCAAGTCTTTGAACTCCACTGCTTTTAGGAGAAAATCCTCATTCTGAGCGTCCCCTGGACTCATGGAGTCGACTCTGCCCTCACCGGATCATGAGAATCATGTCCTGAGTCGGACAAGGACCTTTTCGTTCTCTTCAGATACAGTTATTTTAAAACAACTGACATTCAGCTGAGCCACCGTCCTGTTACAAAACATCAATTAATCACAAGGAATCAATTATTCAAAGGACGACTGATAATTCTATAATGACTGTTAAGTTATTATTAGTATGTGTTAAAGTATTTTTAATCAAACCCAAAGTGTAACAAGTCCTTTCTATGAAGATTTTTTTGGGGAAACATCACCTGAGTTTTGTTTTGGTCAACTGTACAGAAAGTCCCATATTCACTGAGCTTTCGGATCAAACAACTAATCGATTAATCGAATGATAATAACAACTAATCGAATGTCATGACAATCGTTAATTAAAGCTCTCAGAAAAACACAAACCGGACTGGGGACGAGGGATGTTCATAAAAAGTAGTTCTGCTCTTGGTCGCGGTGAGCCTGGTCTGCTGGGAGTTTGTGTCCATTTGCAAAATGTCAACAAATATCACAAGTGCTGTCTCCACCGTGACCTTCACTTGGCTAATGAGCATCGCCATGGTGACGGGAGACTACACACAGATGATCGTAACCACATACAGTATAAAGTACAGACCCTGATCAGTTAAAGCTAGGGATGTAAAAAACTATGAATTTTCACGACCGACCACCGAGCCTCATTAACCGGTTGAAACCGGTTAACCGCGTAGTTTAAAATAGTCCACGTTCTTTGAAATAACAGCCATTTCGAGCCGCGTACTTTTCATAAGTGCAGCTCTGCGTTCTACTGGATCAGAGTTGAGACAGCGGCGCCAAAACCCGCAACAGCTCCGGCACCTTTGCGCACAGAGAACTGCTTTTTTAATCTTCCCATTCTGCTGTGCTGCGGGTTAATACCAAAACTTTCTAGCAGCAAACGACGGCTCGTTCACATGGTCAGAGCAGCGAGTGACGAGCCGCGTCTCACAGGTCTTCACAAAAGTTTAAATACAAGTGATGTGTGTGGAGCTGATCCCGAGGACCATAAACACAAACATGTTCCATGTGGTTTGACTGGAGCCGCGTATTTGCGCGAATCCTTTGGGCTCCGTGACACAGAGGAGCGCGACAGACCTGTATGTGTGTGTATGTATATGTGTGTGTGTATGTATATGTGTGTGTGTGTGTGTGTGTATGTGTGTGTGTGTGTGTGTGTGCGCGTGCGTGTGTGCATATGTAAGTAAGTGAGTAAGTAAGTTTTTTATTTATATACCGCCTTTTCACTGCAGATCTGAGTCTCAAAGCGGTTTACAATTGTTAATTTTTGGGCATTTGTCTCTCACTCCACACAGAGATGGGAGCCGGGTCGCCAGTACAGGAGGCGCATGCCAGAACTATTGGACATGTTTTTAGTGGTAGGGGAAACCGGAGTACCCGGAGGAAACCTACGCAGACACGGGGAGAACATGCAAACTCCACTCAGAAAGGCCCTGGTCCGACCGGGATTCGAACCCAGGACCTTCTTGCTGAGAGGCGAGAGTGCTATCCACTCAGCCACCGTGCCGCCCATATGTGGCTCTTGCGGCGTGAGAGTCGTCCCGGAGTTTATAATACATGGGCGCACACAGCTAGATACAGACCCGCTCGTCACACCGTGCAAATAGGGCTTAAAATAGCGTTATTAAGAGACCTCCCCTCTCCCCTTTTTCTCTTTTTTAACCGACAGCTTTGACCGGTTAACGCTGTGACGGTCAACCACCGGTTAAACGGTCACCGATTACATCCCTAGTTAAAGCCAATAATAATAATAATACATTTTATTTAAAAGCGCCTGGATACTGTACAAACATGTTTCCAAACACTGTGCAATTTAAGAAACATTAGAATGATTAAAAACAATGAAAACAACAGAACTGGATGAAGGTGTTGGGGGGACTGGTCGTGTGGGAAAAAGAAGTTTATACAAGAGTGTAGACTTTTATCCTCCAAACATTCACATCATGTTTGAACTGGTCAAATATTATGGAGAAGTATAGAAAACATTCATAGGATTATGGTTAATAACTCTGATTATGGAAGTTTTTTTCTACATGTTTCCGTCGTTGGTACATGAGAAACTGTATAATGTGTCATCTTTGGACGTTTGTCACAGTTGTATTAGGGGCTCGGCTGTATGAGTCTGGCCTTCAGCCTAAAGCCCATGGAGTCATGGAGTTATTTAGCACTACAATTCTTAATAGACACATTTTAAGCCTGGTTTACACGGCAGGACAATTAGGCCGATTTTCGTAAAAAAACATCTGATGGGTTTTCCGTGTGTGGTGTGTTAAGACTGCGTCGGGGACTGCTCCGATCTCAAATCGGGGATATCCAACATGTTGGATTGTTTTGGCCCGATTTCTCTTCGTGTGTGGTGTCGGGGACAGACGAGTGGACCAGTGGACCAGCGTGTAGCCAATCAGAAGACGAGGTGACAAGGCAGTGAGGAAACGCCGAAAAAAAAATCATAAATCAATGGATTAAATATATAATCCATGCTCGTGTTGTCTCCACTTCTTTGACCATCGCCTTCTCCTTTGATAACACTTTTTCTCTGTTAAAAACAAACTGCAAACTATCGCCACTGCATTCTCTTTGTCCTCCATGATTGTTTACTCTGAAGTCACCACTGTTACTAAGTAACACGTTACTGTAAAGAAATTACAATTTGAGTAACGTAGTAGTGTAACGCGTTACTATGAAAATATGTTTAATTATATTACAGTTACTACCTAAATACTTCGTTACTGGCGGCACCAGCCTCGGGAAAGCAGCGGAAAGTTGCACCACTGCTGCGTGCGTTTGTTTGTAAAGCAACATGACAGAGCCAGAGGCGAGGAATTTGTTTTACCGGTGGAGATGTGCACTTTTTTAACTATATCAGTCAAAAAGATAAAACGTTGTCGTGGAGTGCAGGCTTTGAGCGGGCAGCAAGCGAATGCTCTGGTCACATGCTCAGCGCACTGTATTTTCCCTGGTTCTTGTCTGTCAGGCTGCTCGTGTGTGTCTGTGGGAACTAATTATTTTAAAAATAGTCTCTTTCAATCGCAAGTTTTGTAATGTGCTTTGTTTGATCAATGGATAAAAATAAATGCAATGTAATGGCACCTTGGCCTGTACTCCTGTGTGCTGCAGGACAGTTCCCTAAACTAACTATAATACTAATACTAAAATAGGGTGGCATTGTTGCAATAATTAATCTACTTAGAAGTTATCCTAAATTACAACCAGCTTAAGCTCGGTACCACGACAAACTAAAAAGTAATGCGATAGTTACTTTTACTGGTAACTAGTTACTTTTATAGTGCAGTAACTAAGTTAGTAACTATATTACTTTTTGGGAGCAGTAACTAGGAACTGTAACTAATTACTTTTTCAAAGTAACTTACCCAACACTGGAAGTCACGCTTGATCTCGAGATATTTTGTGAGATTTCCGTCTGACCTGGGAATGCTCGTGGGAGAAATCGTGTGGTTTTCGTGATCTTTTTTATCTCCGTGAGTGGGGTCTCTCAGGTTAGGGAAATCGGCCGACAATTTTAAAATCGTCTCGTGTAAACCAGGCTTTAGTTATGATTTATTTTTCTTATCATAAAATGTCTATACGATCTTTTAAAACTTGTGACCTGAAATCTAATGTACATATTGGCCAAAGAAAATAAACTACTACTAACTAAAAACCCTGATCACAGCCGGATGCAAGACCAAGACGAGCTGAGACGTTTCATCTCCAGAGTGGTGAGAGCGACGGGCCCGCGGAGCGCTCTCTCTCCGCATGCTCAGGCAAATGTATTGTAAAGCGACTCATCGTCTCTGCAGCGATAAACATCTCGGTCTGACGCTGCACTTTGGGATTCACACATTCATCTCCAGCGCTGGGGCTCGGCTCATTCTACTTTTTCCTCAAGAATCGCCTCCACACGTATAGACATAAAGTTATCCTGAGACCACAGGGAAGCACAGATCTGTCTGAGGCTCTATGGATGCAGTGTGTAAAGCTCGTCTCTCTGACTCCCATCTTCAGCGTCTCAATACATGTGACATCATCTATAACTGAAACTGAAGCATTCCACCAATACTTCTGTAACATTTGCAACGGAATGTTTCATGTTAATCAGCAATATGTAAATCTCTAGGTTTATTCCCAATTTCCCATGTCTCTACTGTATTTGTCTAATTCTACTGCTAGTACTAGTACTTCTACTACTACTACTGCTACTATTACAACTGCTGTTACTACTAATACTACTACTGCTACCTCTTTTACTGCTGCTGCAGCTTCTACATTTGTTAGTGCTACTTCTACTCCTTTTACTAATGCTATTGCTGCTACTACTTACACATAAGTAGTTGTTATGGCATTTTATGAGGAGCAGTATTTTCATGAGAACAGGAGCAGATACTTATGTTATGCACGATGCATATAATAATATCATTTAAATGAATTAGTTTTACGATCATTCTGTTTCGCATTATGTATGTTCACACAGTATGTTCACATTTACACATTCATATCATTGGAGGCCATCACGACTCTACAGTGTAGAGTCCCATTAATGTGCTGGAACAGTGACCCTCATTCACACAAACATTTGTCAGAGAACATATAATGGAAGAGAAAGAATACAAAGCACAGTCCTGGAAGTTTATCCCAGAAATAACTCGATCAAAACAAATCAAAGATCCTGTTCTGGCTTTGTCCTCAAGCCCGGGGCACGGAAAGAGTCTAACCTGATGTTTAGTTGTTGTTGTGAGGTTGTAGTAGGGCTGGACGATATGGCTGAAAACTATATCACAATGTAAGTAATTCATATCGGTCGATAACGATGTATGCTGATTGTTTTTGTTTATTTTTTTAAACCTAATAAATACATGTCGTGTCGGCTAACACATGTTAGAAGCCCTTTTTTACAGTCACGGGGGAACGAGGCTTAAGGAATATGTTTACAAATAGTCTCCCCATGGTTAGTCCTGGTTTAATCCTGGTTCAGCTCCTGTTTTGGCTGTTTTCGAGTGTCTTGTGTCCCCGTGACGGCTCCGGAAAAAGTTAAACTCTTGCGAATGCATCGAGTCTCTGCACCGCACATGCAGTTCCTCACATGGACGTGCATAACCATTGACACGGCACTGAAACGATCTATGGTGCGGTTGTTGTTTTTGCATTTCCCAATGTTTTGCAGTTCATGCTCGGCTGTGATAGGTCAAGAAGCCTCTGCCTACATCCCCCAGAATGCCACGCGCTTCTGACTCTGCTTTACTCGGCTGTGTTTTCTTCCTGTTTTTTCTTACGGAGTGAAGTTGAACCATCAAACATTCTATCGACCCTGTTTTCTATTGATGTCGAACATGTGTCTATCGCAATATATATCGTTATCGTTTTATCGCCCAGCCCTAGGAGGTTACATATCCTGGGTTCTTCTGGCTTCCCTGAGGACTGCTATTGCTTTTCAGTCCGTCTGATCAGTCTGGCCCCACATTCACAGAGCTGTAGGTCCATCTCTACACAACAGGAGTTCATCTTTTAGGAACCAAAGTATCAGAATGACTCCTCAGAGCCTGTGACTGGAGGACACTTTCTATACCGCGCCCTGGCTTTCCTAAAATGTGTTCCTTCCTTTGTTGGAAATCTTTTTCTACACTTCACTTTGTTGTGCTTGCCTCTTATAAAGTCAGAGTCCAAAAACTTCATCTTCAGCTTCACATCACGTTTCAAACTCGGATCCACAGAACTAACCCAGGGCTCGTTTCACATGGAACAGTTTGCGGTGGCGCTGCGCTCCACTGAAGACGACAGAGATTTTGTAAATGAGATTACAATGTTTTGCGCTGAACCACATTGTAAAACTATTTCTAAAACAAGTGGGAAGTGAAAGGGTTAATAATGGATGGCTGCAGCCCAAGTTGATTTATCCTTCATCCTAGAAGTAGCAGAGAGCCGACTCGAGTCCAAGTATTCGGACGAGATTAATGATTGCAATATGGCCACAATGTGCTTTCCGATACCTCTTTCTTTGGCATCAAGGTGAGTACTTCATCTAATGCCTCAAGGCCGGCCACGCAGGGCAGTAATGACACTATAGTTTGGCAAGTGTGCATAGCGGGTGCTGCTTATGTCAAGGTCTCATTATAAACCTGTAGATAATGATTAAAAGGAAAAAAAATGAGTAAAATAATTGCGTATGGGTGAACAAAAAAAGCAATCATCTTAATGTGGCTGATTATGAGCTCAGTGTTTGAAAAGCGCTTTGTATTCTTGCTCTTTTGTCGGAGGCGCTTCTGTTGCACCTGAATATGTCACGAGGCAAATGTATTCCTGCTTGTGTCTGCGGGTTTCTGCTCGGAGCCTGGGACCGAAGGGAGCCCGGAGTCCCTCGGCGGGACCGTGTGCACCGGTTCTCCCTCGGCTCCCTGCTCTCTCACCCCCTTCCCCCTCCTCCCCCCGTCCCTCAGCAGCGCACCATGGTAACAGTGCAGCCTCCGGTAAGTTCTAAGAGCCCGGGCCGCGTGCTCCCGCCGCGCTCCAGACCGCAAACAATAACAAGCCAGATTGTTTGGCCGCCTCGGTGACTTTGGCTGTAATTGCGGCTCTCCTCTGAGGTAAGCCGGGGCGTCGATGAGACTTGAAAAGACAAAAGCAGCGCTAATTTGCTATGTCTGTCATTACGCGTCCTCTGTGCCCGTTCCTGGCAGAGAACGCTGAAGTGGAGGCCGTGCAGCACCTCGCAGACAGCGGCACTTTGTTCATTCATAACCACTGATGATCTTGATTACTGTAGATGTCTGTTCTAATCCACAGCCGTCAAAGAAAGTCGTCTGAATGAAGCCTGAAAATGTAGATCAATCTCATTGCTTATATCTTTCCTAAACACTAGATAGATACTTAGATACATAGATGGATGGATAGATAGATGGATTCATAGTTAGATGGATGGATAGATAGATGGATTCATAGTTAGATGGATGGATAGATTCATAGATGGATGGATAGATAGATTCATTGATAGATGGATGGATGGATAGATGGATATTAAGATGAAGAGATCCTTTATTTGTCCCACAGTGGGGAAATGTCAGTTATAGACCAGTAGTAAAGAGGAGCACACAGCACACGTTTCCTGAACAATAGCTTTACTAATTAAATTAAAAACAAAATCTCTAACTCTAGCTTCAATAAAAAGTATAAAAACTCTATCTTGAAAATAATAATAAATGTAAAAATGTAACATTATATACAAAGTATAAAGTACTGTGTATTCTGGTGCAAGTAAAGTGTGGTTATATGTTTATATCTGTACGTTAGCAGGACATATTGATATTGATGCATTTACAGCTAGCTAAAAAGCTTATATCAAATGTGCGCTGCAACATCGACATTTCTCCACTAAAGGTTCTCTGATCTTATCTCACTGGGACCACCAGAATGAGGAAATTCCATTCAAGCACTATTCAAATCAATAGAATTCTGAAATAATCCCAAAAAAGAGTTTTTCACTAGTTTTATTAAAATGTTGAAATTCATCAGGTTTTTACCTTTTTAATAAGTGGTTATTATAACTTGAAACACAGCAACTATTGTCAAGATGCTACCAAACAGTGTGATGCTATAGTAACAAGCACTCTCTCTCTTCTCTGGTGGAAAAGACCTAAGAACCAGAACCAGTCCAGAACCAGCTCTTTGGATTAACAGAACGTTGGTTGCCAAGTGACCAAAAATGTCTACTATTGAATTTTACATATACAAGAGGTGTAGGTGCAACAGCCCGTGCCGCGGCCCGGGCTGTTGCAGAGGCAAAAACCCGGGACTGGGAGGAGTTCGGAGAGTCCATGAAGCATGACTATTGGTCGGCCTCGAAGAGATTCTGGCAAACCATCCGGCGCCTCAGGAGGGGGAAGCAGTTCTTTGCCAACACCATGTACGGTGCGGGTGGAGAGCTGCTGACCTCGACTGGGGATATTGTCGGGCGGTGGAAGGAATACTTTGAGGTTCTCCTCAATCCCCCCGTCACGTCCTCCGTTACAGAGGCAGAGGCTGAGGATGTTGGGGCGGATACATCCATCTCCCTGGCTGAGGTCACCAAGGTGGTTGGCAGCCTCCATGGTGGCAAGGCTCCGGGTGTGGATGAGATCCGTCCTGATTATCTAAAGTCTCTGGATGTTGTAGGACTGTCTTGGCTGACACGTCTCTACAACATCGCGTGGCGCTCGGGGGCGGTGCCAATGGAGTGGCAGACCGGGGTGGTGGTCCCTCTCTACAAGAAGGGGGACCGGAGGGTGTGTTCCAATTATCGTGGGATCACACTCCTCAGCCTCCCCGGTAAGGTCTACTCCAAGGTACTGGAGATTGCCCTCCAGGCAATGGCCCTCTGCTGAGGGCCATCCGATCCCTGTATGACCGGAGCCAGAGCTGTGTTCGCATTGCCGGCAGTAAGTCAGACCTGTTCCCGGTGAATGTTGGCCTCCGACAGGGCTGCCCTTTGTCACCGGATCTGTTCACTGTATTTATGGACAGAATTTCTAGGCGCAGCCAGGGGTCGAAGGGGGTCCGGTTCGGAGACCACAGGATTTCATCTCTGCTGTTTGCAGAGATGTTGTCCTGTTGGCTCCAACGAACCAGGACCTGCAGCATGCACTGGGACGGTTTGCAGCCGAGTGTGAAGCGGCTGGGATGAGAATCAGCACCTCCAAATCCGAGGCCATGGTGCTCGACCGGAAAAAGATGCCTTGCCCTCTTCAGGTGGGTGGAGAGGTCCTTCCTCAAGTGGACGAGTTCAAGTATCTCGGGGTCTTGTTCACGAGTGAGGGGAGGATGGAGCGTGAGATTGACAGGCGGATTGGTGCAGCGTGCGCAGTGATGGGGTCGCTGTATCGGACCGTTGTGGTAAAGAGGGAGCTGAGCCGAAAGGCAAAGCTCTCGATTTACCGGTCAATCTTCGTTCCCTCCCTCACCTATGGTCATGAGCTGTGGGTAATGACCGAAAGAACGAGATCGCGGATAAAAGCGGTCGAAATGAGCTTCCTCCGCAGAGTGGCTGGGCGCTCCCTTAGAGGTAGGGTGAGGAGCTCACTCACACGGGAGGAGCTCGGAGTAGAGCCGCTGCTTCTCCACGTCGAGAGGAACCAGTTGAGGTGGCTCGGGCATCTGTTCCGGATGCCTCCTGGACGCCTCCCTGGGGAGGTGTTCCGGGCACATCCCACCGGGAGGAGGCCCCGGGGAAGACCTAGGACATGCTGGAGGGACTATGTCTCTCAGCTGGCCTGGGAACGCCTTGGGGTCCCCCCGGACGAGCTGGAGGAAGTGTGTGTGGATAGGGAAGTCTGGGCGTCTCTGATTAGACTGCTGCCCCCGCGACCCGGCAACGGATAAAGCGGAAGAAAATGGATGGATGGATGGAAGAGGTGTAGGTAAAAATAAAGAGAAAAAACCAACATATTGATGCAGAGAAAGTCACAAAACGAAGAAGACCAAAAATGTACTTTAGCTGAATTATTACTCTTCCTAAACAAAGCCGTCAAAGTGACTGCTCTGGGAGTTGTAATGTTAAGGAGTCTTTAGCGAGTTTTATAAGAATGGTCAAACTGCTCGGTCACTTTCGGTTAGTCCAGTTAAAGAATGTCTCAGCCCTTTATAAGATATAGATAAACTTTATAAATACGGAAACATTGATGAATAGGTTTGTGGTTGGTTGCTTTTATAACTGTTAGAAAGCGTCTTGTAAAAGTCAAATGTTGTGAACAAATCTGACAACAGGCTGTCTGACAATTGACAGCAACGAAGAATGCACTTAGAACAAGTGTGATTACGTCCTGCGCCGCGATGAAGAAGACTAATTCTATTTTACATATTCTGACTTCTCTCAGCGCCGGGCGTGGAGGAAGTGCATCTGGTGTAAACAGAACAATACGTAAATTGGGGGTTAGAAAACATGTGTCGTTTGCACAGTTTAAGAATGATTCCTGCAAGTCACTTTTTCATGCTTTTGTCGAGAGCTGATTGGAAGTCAGGGTTGTAATCTCTCATATCTCTTTTTCACTTTTTTGTCTGAAAAAAGGGATCTATAAATGTGACGAAGGCCAAAATATATATGATTCTCAAAAGTGCTAATACACCCAGAACTTCAGCACATTGTGTCATGATTACAACCATTCATGGTTTTTATTGTAATAATGTCCTTTTGAACTTTGATAATGAACATTATCAAAATAAAGGGGAAGAAAACGACTAAAAAGAGCTGTGTAGTGGTCAGTAAACAGCATCATGAAGGCCAAGCAGCACAGAGAGGTCAGAGGTCAGAGGTCAGGACTAAAGTTATGGAGAAGTTTGAAGTTTTGCATTTCCCAAACTTGAACTTCTTCACAGAGCACTGATCAACCTATTAATCGGAAATGGAAACAGTATGGCACCATTGCAACGGTGGCTGAAGGTCCTAAGTTCGGATCCCGGTCGTAACAGGGTCTTTCTGAGTGGAGTTTGCATGTTCTCCCTGTGCCTTTGTAGATTTCCTCCCGGTGCTACGGTTTCCCCTACCACTAAAAACATACACACTATAGGTAAGACCCTCCAGGTCTGGTCCTGACCAAGCCGGACATCAACATCTGGAGATGGGTTCCCGGGCGTGGTTACTATGGCGACCACTGCTCCTGACATAAGCCCTAGTGGCATCAGGATGGGTCAAATGCAGAAGATGAATTGCCCTACGGGGATCAATAAAGTGCACCTTTAGCTTTAACTAGAGGAGGACTAGAAGAGGACTAGAGGAGGACTAGAGGAGGACTAGAGGAGGACTAGAGGAGGACTAGAGGAGGACTAGAGGAGGACTAGAGGAGGACTAGAGGAGGACTAGAGGAGGACTAGAAGAGGACTAGAAGAGGACTAGAAGAGGACTAGAAGAGGACTAGAAGAGGACTAGAAGAGGACTAGAGGAGGACTAGAGGAGGACTAGAAGAGGACTAGAAGAGGAGGACGAGAGGAGGAGGACGAGAGGAGGAGGACTAGAAGAGGAGGACGAGAGGAGGAGGACGAGAGGAGGAGGACTAGAAGAGGACTAGAAGAGGACTAGAAGAGGACGAGAGGAGGACTAGAAGAGGAGGACGAGAGGAGGAGGACTAGAAGAGGACTAGAAGAGGAGGACGAGAGGAGGACTAGAAGAGGAGGACGAGAGGAGGAGGACTAGAAGAGGAGGACGAGAGGAGGACTAGAAGAGGACTAGAAGAGGAGGACGAGAGGAGGACTAGAAGAGGAGGACGAGAGGAGGAGGACTAGAAGAGGAGGACGAGAGGAGGACTAGAAGAGGACTAGAAGAGGGGGACGAGAGGACTAGAAGAAGAGGACTAGAAGAGGACGAGAAGAGGACTAGAAGAGGACGAAAGGAGGACTAGAAGAGGACAAAAGGAGGACTAGAAGAGGTCGAAAGGAGGACTAGAAGAGGAAGAGAGGAAGACTAGAAGAAGAGGACTAGAGGAGGACTAGAAGAGGACGAGAAGAGGACTAGAAGAGGACAAAAGGAGGACTAGGAGAGATCGAAAGGAGGACTAGAAGAGGACGAGAGGAGGACTAGAAGAGGACTTGAAGCGGACTAGAAGCGGAGGACTATAAAAGGACTAGAAGAGGACGAGAGTAGGACTAGAAGAGGAGGGCTAGAAGAGGACTTGAAGCGGACTAGAAGCGGAGGACTAGAAGCGGACTATAAAAGGACTAGAAGAGGACTAGAAGTGGACTAGAAGCGTACTATAAAAGGACTAGAAGAGGAGGACTAGAGAAGGACTAGAAGCGGACTATAAAAGGACTAGAAGAGGACTAGAAGTGGACTAGAAGCGGACTAGAAGCGGACTATAAAAGGACTAGAAGAGGAGGCCTAGAGAAGGACTAGAGGAGGACTAGAGGGCTTCTCGCGGCGGCCCATGTGACGCACCCATTGTTCCGCTTCATTTGCCCACTGCTCCTTGCCCTCCGCTGCCGTCACCTGCTAAACGGCTCTGTTCAGTCCTATCAGTTTACCACGGAGCAAGAAGACATTAGATTCGCTCAAGTGAGAAATGACCCGGCTGTGTTTGTAACCTGTAAAGAGGAGAGCGGAGTGGATCAGCCAATCGGTCGGAAATTCTATTATCTGCAGCCGAGGAGGAAGAGTGAGAAAGAGCTGGATTTTTTATTATCGTTAAATATTTAATTGAGTTCTCCATTCTGCACCTGTCTCTCCTTTCAGCCAAACTCGCGGAGCTCTTGACCCTTTTTTCCTCGACAGAATGGGATAATGAAATGGCAACAGAGCGAAGAGAATGTTTGTAGACATGTTTCGTAGACAGAAATCATGAATGAGCGTGTCAAGTCCACACTCTTATCTGGCAACCCTGGCTATCGACAGTCGCGGTGATGAAAGAGAATTATGCAAGACCTGTTTGCTGAGCCGGCTGGTCTGAGGACTGCCAGGCGCAAATCTAGCAACACACCGTCCTTTTCAAGCACAACACAAAAAGCGGGTGGCCAATACTGGCAACCTCTCACCAGATTGTGTCGTCTGATCCAATGAGGAGAGAGAAGGACAAAGAAGTGTGTTCTAGTCACCGACAGGAGGCCAGTGTCAATGTCTGTCTGAAACATCACATCACGAGGATTTATCCCAACTTGTTAAGATGACGAGATCCTTTATTTGTCCCACAGTGGGGAAATTTCAGTGTTGCATCACAAGTTTCAGACAGTAGGAATGAGGAACACACAGCACAAGATGAAATCAAAAAATTAAATCTATAACTGTAGCATAAAAAGAAGCAGTATAAAATATCTATCATTGGTATAATAAGGAAACGGGTCTAAAATCTCCAACTTTAGCTTTAGCATGATGAAGAAGCAAGACTTAATGTAAAAAAATCCCTCACATTCGCATAATAAGGAGCAAGTTTAAAATCCTGTATGTTCTAGTGCAGACACAGTTGTATAAATCTGTACATGTTAGCAGCATGAGGGTCTGGGTTAAAGGGACTCAGTGAAGGTTCAGGTTATACAGGTTTTTTTTCCTTAATGAACTATTTGAGTCATAGATGAACGGTTAACTGCTGTATACACAGACTGCGACATGAGACGTGTGACTTTAGAACTCTAAACGGAGCATTCCAGACAAATAGAAAATGCATCTACAGGAAGTATTGAAATGGGCTGATGATGTTTCTTCTCAGCTTCCAGCCTCGAGAACTGCAGAAACTGTGATTCTTGACTAAAATGTCCCTCTTCAGATCCCATCCCTTTCCTGTTCTGCCTGAAACCTGTGGAGACTGTGGGGACTGTGGGGACTGTAGAGACTGTGGGGACTGTGGGGACTGTGGAGACTGTGGAGACTGTACATACTGTAGAGACTGTGGAGACTGTGGAGACTGTGGAGACTGTAGAGACTGTGGAGACTGTGGAGACTGTGGAGACTGTAGAGACTGTAGAGACTGTAGAGACTGTAGAGACTGTAGAGACTGTAGAGACTGTAGAGACTGTAGAGACTGTAGAGACTGTGGAGACTGTGGAGACTGTGGAGACTGTGGAGACTGTGGAGACTGTGGAGACTGTGGAGACTGTGGAGACTGTAGAGACTGTAGAGACTGTAGAGACTGTAGAGACTGTAGAGACTGTAGAGACTGTAGAGACTGTAGAGACTGTAGAGACTGTAGAGACTGTAGAGACTGTAGAGACTGTAGAGACTGTAGAGACTGTAGAGACTGTAGAGACTGTAGAGACTGTAGAGACTGTGGAGACTGTAGAGACTGTAGAGACTGTGGAGACTGTGGAGACTGTGGAGACTGTGGAGACTGTGGAGACTGTGGAGACTGTGGAGACTGTGGAGACTGTGGAGACTGTGGAGACTGTGGAGACTGTAGAGACTGTAGAACATTAGTTGCCAGGTACAATTTTGTTAATGCGACTCAGACACTGATTCCAGCCTGAAAAAAGTTTAATATTTCAATCAAGCTTCATTTTTCGAGGGCTTTTCCTACACAACGTAACGCAAAGTGCTTCACCGCCACATCACAGGAGGCTCCACTGAACAAAAAACCTACTGTTATAGGTGTGCTTTTGTGTTGGGTAGTTATGGTATACCTGTGTCTCAGTTATAACCTGTTGTTTTCAGAATAAACAAGGTTAACAATGGAATCAACGAGCTAACGTGAATCTGCTCAATCTGGTCAATGATTTATCCAGATGCATTTTTTAAGATACTGTGGGGAAACGTCCCTAAACTCCAAAAGTAGTGAAGTTATCATGTGTTTTCAAACAGGAATGGACACGACCAGATGCCTGTAGACTCAAAAAATAAATAATACATATTTTGGAGCGGATCGATAGAAAAAAATCTATGAGATGCGTTCATTCCCCGTCTCCCCCTTCTCCCCCCTCTCCCCCCTCCTGCTTTTCGTCAGGGCACCTGTCTGAGTCAGATTTTCTAAAACACCTACACTGGCTGAACCGAAAACCAATTTCCCGTTTGCTACTCGCCCTGTTGTGGCAAAGAAGAGTAAATCAGATGGTGTTGTATAAGAAGACTCTGGACGCAGCCAGGACTCCGTTAAGCAGACAGTCGAGTTTTGATATTTGCTAATTTGTTGGCGGCAAATCACTCAGAGTTGAGCCCTAATTTAGTGTAATACTTTCACATTTCAAACACAGACTAAGTTATTACTGAAACGGCGTTCATGTGCTGCAAGTGGTGTCGACTCGGATGCTACTGCTAAGCTAACGAAATCCTTTACTGCACCTTTAACACTATAGGACTAAATATAACTTGTAAAACAGGAAACAGTTTTGAAAATCTACCAAATCCTGTGACGTAAACAGTGTTGCCAGCACCAGTACCAAGCTGACCCGGCTCAGAACCAGGACCAGCACCACCACAAAAGGGCTTTTGCTGTTGCACATATGAACTAGGGGTGGGAACCTAAGGGTACCTCACAATACGAGACGATACAAAGCTCACGATATTGATATCACGATAACGATTTTATCACAATATGACGATTATTGATATATTGGTTAGAGATATACAATATGCCAATTTATGGCATAAATAAAAGAAAAAATACACTTTATTTCATGATAAATAGAATGGAGATGCGTAATGTAGCAATATATTAAGTATTGATACCAATTTAAAAAAATAAATGTAAAAGATAAAAAAAAAAAAATTCTAATTATTATTTTTTTCAAAATCAATATCGATACTTGGCAAATGCATATCAATAATCGAATCGCGGGAGAAAGTATCGCAATATATTGAAAAATCGATATATCGTCACACCCCTAATATGAACTGTACAATTAAATGAATGGAGTCAAAGCTAGAACGGCTCACATTTCAATAATAAAAGATAGTTTCATACAGATAATGGTGTAGAAATAAACGACAGATAAATCTAAATGTCTGAATATGTACATGAGCGGTGAATACACTTCCAAAACGACAAACCGTCAAATAGACTGCTCTAGTGTTAAACTTCTTATTTTCTCTGACACTACATCAGTGACGACAAAACTCCTTCTTGAGGATTTGAAGTCGTTGCTTTCTCATCTGCAGTGTCAAAGATTGTTGCTTTGTCCTTTTTAAGTTCATTTTTCTCGACCATTGTTTAAGCAGCTTTTTCATCTCTTCACATTTGCCGCAGTCTTTAATAATAATTGCCTAAACTGCTGCAGTATTTGTTGTTAGTCTGAGTCTGTGCCTCTAAAACACTTCAAGAGTCCAATCTCGTTAATGGTGAGCTCCTGCTGGACTCTCGCCTCAGGAAATGACAGATTGCTTAATTTAGTAGAAACTGCGAGTATTTGGCCATATCTTATTTAAAGCTATAGACTCATTTAAAGCTGGAGCTGCTGGACTCACTTAAACAAAGCTCCTGAACAGAGGCTGCATAATCAGCAGTCACTTTGACACTGTTATCTGTGTGATGAATGTGCTCTCAGCTGTCCGGGTCCTGGAGGCTTCCCAATGTGAGGACCTGAGGCTGCACTGAGGTTTGGACCGGTTCATTTGGGACCAATTCAGTTTGGACTGTAGTTGGGACTGGTTCAGACCTTGGACTGTCGATTGGACTGGTTCAGTGAGACAGTCTTGGGGCCAGAGCTGTAGTGTTGAAAGAAGATACTGTGTAGATGCTACGTACAGCACATACAGTATAATTACACATTTCTATCATTATAAACAAATGTATAAACCCCTCTGGTCCTATAAAACATTATTATTAGTGTAAAATGATACATTGTCCAAAAGTAGTTATAAATACTTAATCTTAGAGATATTATGTACTTTTGTGGCACTAGCGCTGAGATAAAACCAGAGAATCTCAGGTCTGTCACATAATATTCATGCAGAGCGTAGTAATTGTATTGAAACTGTTTTACGCTCAGTCAAAGAAATACAAAACAGACTTTATAATGGACAGTATCAAAACATGACGAGACCAGAGAGAGAGAGAAAAAGGAGAAAGACCCAATAATTAGATCCTGATTCAATCCTATTCAACTCAAATCTCAAGCAATTACAAACTATATTTCTGCCCTCGAAAATAACTGTTATCATTTCTAAACCAAATGTTAAATTAATATCTTTTTTAACAATGCAACTTCCATGTCTTGCAAGAAAATGGATTTATCAAAACAGAGTGAGACGGCAGAAGTAATCAGCCCCTGCAATCATCATGATGCCATTATTGTGAATTTAATTGTTGTTATTTGGACAAAAGTTTGCCAGAATAATAGTGTGTGTGTCTGTGTGTGTGTGTGTGTGTGTGTGTGTGTGTGTGTGTGTGTGTGTGTGTGTGTGTGTGTGTGTGTGTGTGTGTGTGTGTGTGTGTGTGTGTGCGCCTGAAGCTGTGTGGCTGCAGATAGTGGCCTGTGACTGTCTGTGCAGAGGCCTGAGTGACGGAGGTGAAATTGCCTGGGAAAGGATGTGAGTCTTCCTCCCTCCCTCCCTCCCCCTCCCTCCCTCCCCCTCCCTCCCTCCCTCCCTCCCTCCCTCCTCGCTCTTCCACATGCTTGTTTTGCTGTGTAGTGTCAACTCCCTGCACCCAGTCCATTTCCCATGAGGCAGTGCAGGATGGGGAGCCTCTGGAGTGAATAAAGTCTCTCTCTTCTCATGGGCGGCACGGATAGCACTCTCGCTTCTCAGCAAGAAGGTCCTGGGTTTGAATCCAGATCGGAACAGGGCCTTTCTGAGTGGAGTTTGCATGTTCTCCCCGTGTCTGTGTAGGTTTCCTCCGGATGCTCCAGTTTCCCCTACCACTAAAAACATGCACAATAGGTCTGAATGTAAATGAGAGAGTGAATGGATGGTGTTGGTTGGGGGCTGGTGGTGCAGTGTGTTCGGCGACTCGCTTCCGTCATCACCGTGTGTGGAATGATCGGAACAATATATGAACTCTGAACATTGTAAAGCGCTTTGGATGACCTTGGTCTGCAAAATGCGCTGTATAAATAAACATTACTTACTTCTCTTCTCTTCTGTTGTGTTGTGTGTGTGCGTCTGCTCAGCCATGCACCAGGCCCTGGACACGCTCAGCGACAGCACCAGCTCCACCACCGCCAACGACCTGGACCTCATCTTCCTCAAAGGCATCATGGAGAGTCCCGTGGTGAGTACGGTCAGGACCAGTGTGGAGACAGGACCCGACACAGACCAAAACCCCGTCAGGTTCAGTCCAGTCGTGTGCCGAGAATGTCCTCTGCAGTCTCACAGTGGGGAAATGTCAGTGTTGCATTAGCAGTTACAGGACAGTAGGAATGAGGAGCACACAGCACACAATAAATGAACAATAACAAATCTCTAGCTTTAGCACAATAATGGCTCAGTGTTTTATTGGTTAAACAGAACTTGGCTCTAAACAGATGTGGCCAGTGACATTCCATCTCGTCTCCACGGAGATGAGCACGAGGAGCACAGCACATCACTAAAGTCTTTAAGGCAGAGCTCTCAGCCCTCGGCTCAGACACACACACTCAGACACACACACACTCACTCAGACACACACACACACACACTCAGACTGACAGCACTGGACAACATCTATATTGGAAAGACAAATGCTGTGGCTGCGTTGTGTTGTTGGAGCCGTCTGTCAGTTTTAACAGGCGTTTGTGCGTTCACATTACACTACACTGCTACACTAGTACCTGTGATCGCTCTGACAGCAGCAGGCGCACTGGGAGATGCACATCAATATCTACTGTCACCTTACTGTCTCAGCTCAAACTGCACCATCATGATGCACGCACAAAGGCAAAGCAAGTTTTTATTGTATAATTCATACACTGGGCAACTCAAAGTGCTCAACAAAACAATTTACACTCACACAAGGCATTAAAAGAAATAATCACAGTGCATTAAAAAGAATGAAGACACAGCAAAAAGAACTGTTGTAACCTACCCTGTCTCACATTTTCAGGAAGACTGATTTTCCAGATTTTAGCTGCATAAATCTGAAATTTTGCCTCCCCATGTTTAGTTCTGACTCAGAGTCCCAGCAGGAGGCCAGTCCCTGTGCTCCTCAGAGTCCCAGCAGGAGGCCAGTCCCTGTGCTCCTCAGAGTCCCAGCAGGAGGCCAGTCCCTGTGCTCCTCAGAGTCCCAGCAGGAGGCCAGTCCCTGTGCTCCTCAGAGTCCGAGGTGGTTCCTTGGCACTAACATGTCACAGATGTTCTTTGGTGCGAGTTCTTGGATAGACAGAGCTGCTTTATTCAGTATTTATACAAAAACAGTATAAATATTAGACTTATATACTTCTGTGTCCGTTATTATGTGGTTGTTCACAGTATTGCAGCAGGGCATTGCAACAACATAAAGACATAAAGAACTAATTACCATAAAACACAATGTTTCCACAGAGCATGGTCTCCTGTTGAACCAGACACACACAGGCCGGGGCTACACATACAGGCCGGGGCTACACACACAGGCCGGGGCTACACACACAGGCCGGGGCTACACACACTGAAACTATTATTATGCAATCGGCACAATTCAATTTTCCGCTGTTTCATTCGGGATGTTGTAGCGACAAAACTGTGATATGTGCTCCTCAAAACACACACAGCCTGAAGCAAGACTTATTCATTTAAAATCTGTTGTGACTTTTTAATTATTAGTGTTGTGAGATTGCAACCTCATTCTGTAGCTGCGGTTAGAGGCAACTCTCATTTATTGAAGTTAATGTTTCAATAATTACATTAAAGAGTTTAATTCATACAAACATTACACATTTATAATGGAGCGATTTAAAGTTAATTTCTTTCACATTTTGTTCATTTGGACACACTAGGAATGAAGGAACCTTTGGTTTGTGGAATTGTGTTTGGGGGAATGTTTATTCTAGACACTGCACTGACATGCTTAAAATCTGACTCCTTGACGGTGGGGGTGTACCCGGAAATAGAATTATCCTATGTGTTCTTATGGGACTTTTTTTCCTCTCAAAAATGGCTTTAGAGCTTGGTCCAAAAGTTGCTCTTGCTTCAGCCCTAAGTTCTAGATGCTGCTAATGCTGAGGGGATTTTTTAGTTTTTTTTTGGACCGACCGAGTTAAGCCGCTGTGGACTTTTGAATGAACATCTGTTAATGTGACATGGGTGGCATCACTGACTGCCACCCCCCGACCCAGGAATGGATTAAGGGGAAGAAAATGGATGGATGGATGGATGAGTATCGTGAGAAAGGCTGTAGTATGAGTGTCTGCAGATGAGGCTGTAGTTTCTTATCTTTGATGCACATTGTAAAGCACTTTTGGTGATTTTGGTCTGTAAAAATGCGCTATATAAAAAACGTACTTTTATTATTATCATTATTTTGGGATTTAAAAAAGATCTTCTGCAGTTCTGTCCATGCCGGGTGTGTATATTCCATAGAAGTGTCGCAGATGTGTGTCTCTGCTGCATTAGTGGAAGCAGGTCCACAGTGTTTGGTTCTGAGTCGCTGCAGACGGAGAGCGGCCACAGTCTGCTGCAATAACTCAATACTTTTGGAGCTTTTTGTGGTTCACAAAATGTCCAGGTGTTTTGTTCTTGTTTTTCCCTCTGTTCCGCCTCTTATCCAGGTTCCTCACTCCTCGCCTTCTGAGTGAAGTTGCTCATGTTTCACCGTCTGGGTTTTCTTTTGATCGTTAATCACAAACACAAACCTGCAGTGACTTTTAAACTTGGAGGATTTACAGCAGCACTGAGAGAAAGAGGCACACATACACACACTTACAGCTACACACACAAGCACATACATACATACACATGGTCACACACATACACATATACAAGTACACACACACACTTACAGCTACACACACATGCACATACATGCACACATACACATGGTCACACACATACACATATACAAGTACACACACACACACTTACAGCTACACACACAAGCACATACATGCACACACACATACATGGTCCCACACGTACACAAGTACACACACACTTACAGCTACACACCCAAGCACATACACGCATACACATACACAAGTACACACAAACACACACACACGCAGAACATGCATACGCACAAACACGCAGACGCACACATCGACACACGCACCTACACGCACATTCACCTATGCACACACACTTGCACACACACTCCTACACACACACCGACATGTTCTTACACATGCACCTACACACACACACACACACACACACACACACACACACACACACACACAGTCTAGGTGTCTCTAACCTTTTTCACCCAGAGAGCAACTTCTCTGCTCCACCCTCAGCTGTTCTCTGCTCCACCCTCAGCTGTTCTCTGCTCCACCCTCAGCTGTTCTCTTCTCCACCCTCAGCTGTTCTCTGCTCCACCCTCAGCTGTTCTCTGCTCCACCCTCAGCTGTTCTCTGCTCCACCCTCAGCTGTTCCCTCCTCCACCCTCAGCTGTCCTCTACTCCACCATCACCTGTTCTCTGCTCCACCCTCAGCTGTTCTCTGTTCCACCCTCAGCTCTTCTCCACTCCACCCTCAGCTGTTCTCTGCTCCACCCTCAGCTGTTCTCTGCTCCACCCTCAGCTGTTCTCTGCTCCACCCTCAGCTGTTCCCTCCTCCACCATCACCTGTTCTCTGCTCCACCCTCAGCTGTTCTCTGCTCCACCCTCAGCTGTTCTCTGCTCCACCCTCAGCTGTTCTCTGCTCCACCCTCAGCTGTTCTCTGCTCCACCCTCAGCTGTTCTCTGCTGCCTCTTCAGTGAAATGAATGAAAAGGCTGTTGTTGTGTCTGGTGGATTGTTTTAACCAGTTGTCGCAGCGCTCTCCCCCCGACTCTGCCGTCTGGCTCTGCGGTCCGAGTGAAGGATGGCAGCTGCAGCACACTCTGAGGCCAGCGGAGAGAGGCCCAGAGAGAGGCCCAGAGAGAGGCCCGGACAGACGCCCGGACAGACGCCCCTCTCGCTATCATTACAGACTCAGACTTCCCTTGTACGACATCAGCATTCCACAGCTGTTGCTTTGTTGTCCTCCTAATGCACCATTTATCATCCATGGTGCCATCGACCGCTTTAATAGAGATGATTAGAGCTAATGGCCTGTTGCTTTTTTCTCTTTTATTCTTTGACAAAATGCTAAGACTCACTTGGACGAGTTATACAAACTAACATGGACTTTTATGATGCTGCATTTTCTCTCTTTTTGTCATCAAAGTGTAAAGCGCTCCAGTCGTGTGTTGGCGAAACTCTTTCAAAAGTCCAGTTACAATGTGAAGCTAATTTATGACTCAGTTCACACAGAGAGAGAGAGATCCTTTAGTTGTTATAATGTTGATGATTGACTCGCAGCTTGTAAAAACTGGACTGTATCATCATCATTAACATAATAACAAACGCTGGACTTTTGTCGCTTTGCAGGGAATAAGTCTGTATGATATATTAGTCATTTCACATTTTAATTACAGAAATTATGGACTGTTGAAACTTCCCCAAAACATGCTAAATGTCTGTCAGGGCCCATCCCCAGACTCTGATGCTCGGCTGGGTCAGGGCCGGAGCTGGAGGATTTCACCTTTTGTAAATATTTGTATTGGGACTTGGAGGAAACCTACTAATTGCCCTAATTTGTCTCAATCACTTGGTTTCTGAAAATCGAATGCCACCCACGCTCGCTGTTGTCCTGTAAACTTTCTGAACTATTGAACAAACCTGTATCCAAACTGCACCAGCTAAACTTGGAAAGAAAGTACTTGTAATCCAAATATGGGCCACACTTGAGTATGAGCCTGAATATACTACTGGTTTAACTGGTCACAACATGACACCGTGTTTTAAAGCAAGTATGTAAATAATCCTTCATTATATAGCCACACAAAGCACTTTGACAATGTTTTTGGACCAACACAAAGCTAAAGGTAAATAACACGATCAACTCTGAGGAGGCAAATACCAACTCATATTAGCATGTTTATTGTTAGCTTGTACATACACGGCCGCATTGCTATCCAGGTCGTCAGGTGCAAGGAACTGGCTACACGGTACTTATTTTTTCTCCTTATAGTATTTTTGTTATATTCTTTTGCCTAATGAGAGCCGAGAAAGCACCATCCTCTCAGTGAGACCGGGTCATGTCGGTCATTAATGTAACACACTTGTCTCTTTGTGATCCTCATATCCTCACTCTCATGTTTCCCCACACTGACAGTGACACAGGATTAGTTAAAGTCTCAGAAGTAAAGCCTGGATTTCCAGAGATGATGTGACGAGGAACAAATAAATAAGTGTTGAGTCATCAGCCCCACACTGCTGCTTAGACCTAAACCTCCAGCAGAGCCCTGTGCACCGGCTGCTTTTAAACGCCGTCCTCGTAATAATAGTCTTCTAATTGTGTGGAGCACTTGACCTGCGGCTGGAAGCGGCTCCTGCTCCTCCATCTCTGTAATTGCTAATAATGATGGGTAAATAAAAAAAAGCAGCCAGCCTCATAAACACATGTTTCCGTGGAGACGCCGTGTTGTTTGCCAGAAGCAGGATCATGACTGGCAGCAGGAGACGTTTTTCCCACTTTTGTTTTTACCTCTGTTCTACATCTGCCCTTGCATCAGCTGAGGCGCTGTCAGAGATCCAAAAGTACACAACTAAATATTTCAAACTATTTGTTGAATTATTGATAGACACTATGTTTATTTGAGTTGAATTTTGTATTGTATTTTGAATCTCTTAAAACAACACTTTATGTTTCAGACAGAATGTGTTGTGGCTCCTGTGTGATTCTGTCAGACCTCTGAAGCTAAGCAGGGCAGGGGCTGGTTAGTACTGTGATGGGAGACCTCTGGGAACAGCAGGTGCTACAGTGGGGCGGCTGCGGCTGTAAACTGTCATATTGTTGTCGTGTCCTTTGGCAAGACACTTCACCCACATTAGAGTCTGGTGTGTGTGTGAATGGTTGGTGGTGGTCAGAGGGGACGATGACAGAGTCTGGTCACATCGCCTCTGTCTGCCCCATGGCATCTGTGGCTACAGTAGTATAGTTTCCCATCTCTGAGTGTCTATAAAAAAGTGCCTTATTAGATCATGTAATATAATACAAGTATTTCAAACTTGTACATATATTGTACACGATACATGCACATAGTACAAGATACAAAATACACCTCTCACAAACGCAGAGTATTTTCTCCCACTCTGTCTCTTTTGCTTCATAAACGGCTGCGACGTGTGATTTGAAGATAAACTCTTGGCAGGAAGTACGTATCCATTCTGGCAGGATTTTATCTTCATATCTGGCTGAAAACATAATAAGTGACATTTGTAAAGTACAGAATTAAATGAACACATCAATTTGTTCACCTGGCTACCCACAATTTGTTAATTCACTTAGAAGCATGGCTAACCACATGTGTTATGCTCTGTGGCCAAATGCAAAGTGACTATCCCCTTTAAAATGTATAAGGGTAAAGTAAAAATAAGTATCAAAGGGAAGTACTTCAACCTGTAAAATACTTAATACTTGGTTTAAATTTTTCAGAACAAAAGATGATTCCAAAGATTCAACCCCCCTCACCTGTAACACACACACACACACACACACACAGCAGGAGCACCTGTAGGAAACGTACGCACAGGGAGAGCATGCAAACTTCTCTCAGAAAGTCCCCGTTCTCTTCCCCTGAGGATTCGAACCCAGGACCTTCGTTGCAGAGAAGCTAGACTGCTAACCACTCTGCCGTCCTTTCCCAGATCCACTCGTTCACCTCCGCCTCTGAGTCGTTCAGAGTTTGCTCAGACTCCGTTGTTTTTGTGTTGTTTTCATGACTTTATTCTCGACACAGAACCATGTGTTGCGTCCCAGTGTTTTCTCCAAACGCCGTGACCATGTGTTTACTTCCCCCTGACCCTGGACCAGAGGTGCAGGCGCCTCGGCCAATCACAACTGCACGCCACAGTGAAAATGTAATGTTGTATGAAGAATGGATGTCTCACAGCAGAAACACCTACAGGGCACAGCTTTCCCGGAGTCAGTGCAGTGTGTGTGGCGTTTAGCAGAGCGAGGACTGGGCCCCTCTCACAGCAGGGTCCCGCCGCACACCGTGGTTAGTCTGTCCTCTGTAATTATCAGAGACTGGATCAAAACCAGCGTCCTGCACAAACCTGGCAACATTTTATTACAGCGCAGCAAGAGGCTCTGTCTGCAACCACCGCTTATTCTTTTAACGCTCTCAAATGTCAGAGCCGGTTTACGCGTTAAAGAAGAAATATTATGGACGATTACAATTTATAAGACTTTAAATATTTGGTGAAACAAGTATCAACGATGAATAATTTTAGAGTGGTGTCTTGTCTCTTGGTGATGATCCAGGACACTCAACATTCAACAATATTTATGGACTTTATCAACATTTATGGACATTGGTCTCCGCCCCAAATGGACCAATGTCTCTACGTGTTTTTTGTCATTGCATTTTTTGTGTTTGAACTGTTTGATTCTCTGATCTGTGTTAGCAATTTTTTTTTTTAAAGTCCTCAGAGATAATCACTGTTATTTAGGGCTGTACAAAAATACATGCTATATCCCTGTGCTACCACCAGAGGGAGTTGAATCAGTTTCCACATTCGAAAATAATCGTCTGCAAACAAAGGCACGTTATTGTAAAGACCATTATTTACCTGAGAAATTGACAAAACTAATGTATGAGCAATACTTTACTTCACCAGACTTTAAACTTACCAATAGCAGAGCTGAAGTTAGCTGAATGATGAATCACCAGCTAACCTACAGTTACGTTTTGACCATTAACTGAACTTTGTGACACAATCCAAAACCAATATAATTATACACAAACACAGTTGCAGAGGTTCTGACTGAGCAGTCCATGTTGGCAGAGCTGAAGTTGGCTGGATGACACTGTGAGCTTGTGTTTATGATTTCAAAGACTTCTTTCTGTTAGCGACGCAGAGGGCCACATGACATTACAGGAAATGAAATCGAGGGCCTTGGCTTGGACTTTCCTGTCGCAGCGGACCAATGACATCACAGTATTACAGGACTGAGACTGGTTTGAAAGGGGCGGAGCTACATATTGTTGTCAGAAGTTCCTGATATTAGCATGAATGGATCTAAAAACAACTCCAGGTCTGTGTTGTAAGAGGGTTAAAAGCATGGTAACACTGAAGCCTGGGCTGTCCAATGTAGCTTGTCTCCATATTGAATAAATAAATAAATTTAAAAAGTGGATTTGAAAGTGACGGTGGTGTTGTCTGGTCCCAGGCCCACGACCGGCTGGAGGAGCCCAAACTGGAGGCGGTCCGGGAGAACAACATGGAGCTGGTTCTGGACATCCTCAAAGAGCTCAGTCCTCTCACTCACAGGAGCCAGGCGGCCGACGAGCTGGTCCGCATCCTCAAGGAGCCACACTTCCAGGTCCCACTGCTACTACTACTTCTACTGCTACTGCTACTTCTACTGCTACTTCTACTGCTACTGCTACTTCTACTGCTACTGCTACTTCTACTGCTACTTCTACTGCTACTGCTACTGCTACTGCTACTGCTACTGCTACTTCTACTGCTACTTCTACTGCTACTGCTACTTCTACTGGTACTTCTACTTCTACTACTACTACTACTTCTACTTCTACTGCTACTTCTACTGCTACTACTACTTCTACTACTTTTACTTCTACTTCTACTGCTACTTCTACTGCTACTGCTACTGCTACTGCTACTGCTACTTCTACTGCTACTGCTACTTCTACTGCTACTTCTACTGCTACTGCTACTGCTACTTCTACTGCTACTTCTACTGCTACTGCTACTGCTACTTCTACTTCTACTACTACTACTACTTCTACTTCTACTGCTACTTCTACTGCTACTACTACTTCTACTACTTTTACTTCTACTTCTACTGCTACTTCTACTTCTACTGCTTGTGGTACTTCTACTGCTACTTCTACTGCTTGTGCTAATTCTACTGCTACTTCTACTGCTACTGCTACTTATACTGCTACTGCTACTTCTACTGCTACTTCTACTTCTACTGCTTGTGCTACTCCTACTCCTACTTCTACTGCTACTTCTACTTCTACTGCTTGTGCTACTTCTATTGCTACTTCTACTTCTACTACTACTTCTACTAATACTTCTACAGCTTCTGCTTCTACTTCTACTACTACTGCTACTGCTGCTACTGCTACTGCTACTTCTACTGTTACTGCAGCTACTGTGGCTTTACACTGAACTCATCTGTATCAGAACAGCAGCAATCAATGAATATTTAATCATATCTGAGGCAGTGGTATAATGATTCACTGTATTTGCCATTTGCAGTAAAACCCCATTGGAATAGATTTGCAAAAGTCCCCAGTGTGTCAATGCTGAGGGGGGTGTTTTGGACCACTCTAGTTTACTCGCTGTGAATTGTTGAAGTCTCTCGTTTAAATGAATGGAGCTCGTGCCGACTGACGCATGCGCAGATGCGTTTTTTTCAGATTTTCCAGCCTCCACGGCCATTTTGAATCACTCCATGAAAGCCCATTTTTTGGCCCATTAGTCAGAACGGCAGAGATAGGTGTGACTACGTCCGTTAACTCATTGTGTCCCATTGACGCACAAATACGTCAAAGCAAATAGTAACGTCGTGTGCCATTGACGGATTAATCCGTCAATTGCCTTTTTCGCTATTTTCACGTTCCCAGATGTCTATTGTATCTAATATGTATGGGGATGACTTGAGACCATATTTTATCGAGCCAGCAGGTGGCAGCATTGCTCTCTGAATGGTTTGAAAACATGTAGGTGCACATGTTGTGCCTCTTTTTTCTCAACTTTCTGGTGATTTCTGGTGATTTCAGTAAAACTTCCCTCTACTCGACGGAGGATTACAGGGGAACGAAAAAAGCTATAAACAAAATTCTTTTTGCTGAGGAAAGTAGACAGTCCATTCTTTTAGAATCTGGTGTTGGATTTCAGATAGTCATAGTACACAATATTCTGTGGGTCTTGAAAAATCAGTAAAAATCATCAGAAATGGCTGGCACTGTGGGAGTACCTGTTCTGAAATAGGCTGGCATTCAATGATTAATATATAGAGTCTATGGTTAAATCACATGGTTGTTGTCCTGAAGAAATGATCTTTAAAATGAGGTAGAACATGCCATGGCAGCCACATACTGTACAGACATTCCCTTCAGTTCAGGGGTGAGTCTCTGAACATCAACTCTGCGTGAAAGTCTGTGTGAAAATCTAAACATATTCAAAGCAGGACGCATTAGAAAACAGGCCAGACGGCAAGACAACTACAACAACAACTACTGCATGAAGATTCTCAATTCAAGAATTCGGCGACTCAACAAAAAGATTGAAAGGATGAGGTAGAATCTGCGGTCTCACCTGAGGTCTTTCAGTGGGAAAACCTGCTTAAAGTTACTCTGTGTGATTTTTACCGTTGCTCCAAATGATAAAACATGTTAACCCATAATAAATGTGACCTTTATAAGAATATTTACCGCCATCTTGTTTTTGAATTGTTGTCAAAAGCTTAGAAATTGACTTAAAAATGTCCATGAGAGCTGGAGGACTGTACATGCCAATGCGCCATCTTGAAATACGGTGGTTGATTAGGGACAAAAAGGAGATTGAGCGGGAGTTGGGAACCATTTTCAAAGACGACTTATGGTCCTGCAAAGCCACCGTAGTACTGGTGCATTCGGAGTAAACATCAGCATTAGCAGCTCACACACCTGTGTCTCGCTACTCCTTCTCCTCCTCCTCCTCCGCTCACACAGGAGTCACTGCTCCTCCTCCTCACACACAGAGTCCATCGCTCCATACACAGCGCTCATTCCCGTCTAATTTACTCGAATTTAAAGTTGGTCTCTGCTTGTAATAATGTACTTTTGAACAAGAAAAGTCACGGAGCTCCGGTTGGTGCGTCAGTTCAATTGGTCCGTCTGAAACTTATTCAGTGAGGAACGTTCCGCGGTGCAAAAATACATACGATTAAAATGCGTAATTTTTTTAACGCGCTTTTTTGTGTGTAATTAATTAATCTTTATTAACTTGTTAAAGTCCCGGCTCTAGTTTATATGCCATTTGTAAGTTGCATGTAAGTATGATTTAAACAAGAATAGCACTGGTAAGTGCTGCCATTTGAGCTATTTTTAGAACAGGCCAGCGTGCGACTCATCTGGTCCTTGCGGGCGACCTGGTGCCCGCGGGCACCGCGTTGGTGACCCCTGATCCAGAGTGATCATGGGCCTCTTGGCTGCATCTCTGATCAGTCTTCTCCTTGTTTGAGATGAAAATTTGGAGGGACGGCCGGGTCTTGGTAGATTTGCAGTGGTCTGATACTCCTTCCATTTCAATATAATTGCTTGCACAGTGCTCCTTGAGATGTTTAAAGCTTGGGAAATCTTTTTGTATCCAAATCCGGCTTTAAACTTCTCCACAACAGTATCTAGGACCTGCCTGGTGTGTTCCTTTGTCTTCATGGTTCTCTCTGCGCTTTAAACAGAACCCTGAGACTATCAAAGAGCAGGTGCATTTATACGGAGACTTGATTACACACAGGTGCATTCTATTTATCATCATCAGTCATTTAGGACAACATTGGATCATTCAAAGATCCTCACTGAACTTCTGGACTGAGTTTGCTGCACTGAAAGTAAAGGGGCCGAATAATATTGCACACCCCACTTTTCAGTTTTTTATTTGTTAAAAAAGTTTAAATTATCCCATAAATTTTGTTCCACTTCACGATTGTGTCCCACTTGTTGATTCATGACAAAAAATTACAATTTTATATCTTTATGTTTGAAGCCTGAAATGTGGTGAAATGTTGAAAGGTTCAAGGGGGCCGAATACTTTCGCAAGGCACTGTAAGTTTTTCTTTCTGTTGATCCCAGAATCCAGGCTTTCTCCTGAGCGTTCATTCTTCTGATTTATTGCATTTTTTGCTGTTCTTTTCCGAAGGAATTCGAACCTTTTTCTGGCCCCAGCGAGCCGTACAACCGACCCCACAACAAGAGTGGACCATTTGATTTAGTAAAACCTCTCTCCTAACGTCTAAATTTAGCTAACTCTCTATCATCCAGGTAGCTTTCGCAGCTGTTTTGCCACTTAGTCACGTGACCAACGTGTAAAAACTATAAACAACGACATCACTCAAAGATTGTTCTATAAGATGACATGCTACGGCTTCAATAATGGCCCTTCGAGAGCAAATGCTTTTACGACAAAGTGAAGGATTCTGATGAACTAAGCGATCGTCCTGCCCCACTCTGTCCTCCTCTCTCCGGGTGACGACGTGACAACAGCCGGATGCATCCACTTACCAGAGTCGGAGCAGGAAGTGGCCACCGGCATCTTCAGAACGAGCTTCTCTCCGTGTCGTCCGTAAATATTGATGAGTTAACTGCAATGAGAGAGAGCACACATAAAGGAGCTGAAGTATTGATTGAGGATAAATGCAAATGCCACGCAGGCGATACAGCAGTGATGCAGGTAAACAGATTCAGGAAGTATCTGAGTTGTAACGACTCTTTACTGTAACTGCAGTAACACAAACATAAAGCTGGAGTAACTGTTCTATTGAAACCAAATCATTAACACGGTAACAACATACACGCAGCTCATCTGTAGTTTTCACATGTGTTTGTGAGTTCTGATGAGTGAAATGAGTGAAAAGTGAGGACCCCCCTTGCTCAGTGTAAAAGATCACATGTTTTGTAATAACATGAAGACTGAATGGCGAGGTCTGATTAGTCCACACTATGTGACTCTTTCTGTTGGGGCAATGGTTTATCTATGATACAGTTAAGCCTGGTTCACACGAGACGATTTTAAAATTGTCGGCCGATTTTTCTCCGTGTTAGACCCCACACGGGGAGATTAAAAATCCTGCGTCTAACCACTTTGGTCGTGCAGTGTGTGGTGCGTAGCCACACGGCAAGATCACGCAAGCCACAAACATCACACACGAACCGACACCCCCCCCCCCGAGCATTCCCAGGTCAGACGGAAATCTCACAAAATCTCTCGAGCTCAAGCGTGACTTCAGAGTAAACAGTCATGGCGGACGAAGAGGATGCAGTGGCGATAGTGTGCAGTTTGTTGTTAACAGAGAAGACACGTAATCCAAAGAAAAGGCAATGGTCAAAGCCATGCAGCTGTGTTTTGGTTTTTTTCCGGTGTTTCCTCACCGGCTTGTCACCTCGTCTTCTTATTGGCTACACGCCGTAGTCATGGCAACGCGCTCGCTTGTCCTCGGAGGACACCACACACGACAAGAAATCGGGCCAAAACAATCCAACACGTTGGATATCCCCGATTTGAGATCGGGAGCAGTCCCGATGTCCTTCCGAGCGACGAGTGCAGTCTTAACACACCACACACAGCAGGATAATTTGTAAGATTTTGTTACGGAAATCGGAGCGTTTCTTAAGATTGTCGTAAGGGGTAAATCGGGTCTAAATCGGCCTAAATATCCTGCCGTGTGAACCAGGCTTTAGATAGTCAGCTTTAGTTCTACAAAGGAACATTTAGAGGTGTGTCCCAGTGTTGTCATGTGCACCAGTGTAGTGCTGTTATGTGCACCAGTGTAGTGCTGTCATGTGCACCTGTGTAGTGCTGTGCACCAGTGTAGTGCTGTCATGTGCACCTGTGTAGTGCTGTTATGTGCACCTGTGTAGTGCTGTGCACCAGTGTAGTGCTGTCATGTGCACCTGTGTAGTGCTGTGCACCAGTGTAATGCTGTCATGTGCACCTGTGTAGTGCTGTTATGTGCACCTGTGTAGTGCTGTGCACCAGTGTAGTGTTGTCATGTGCACCAGTGTAGTGCTGTCATGTGCACCTGTGTAGTGCTGTGCACCAGTGTAGTGCTGTCATGTGCACCTGTGTAGTGCTGTTATGTGCACCTGTGTAGTGCTGTGCACCAGTGTAGTGCTGTCATGTGCACCTGTGTAGTGCTGTGCACCAGTGTAATGCTGTCATGTGCACCTGTGTAGTGCTGTTATGTGCACTTGTGTAGTGCTGTTATGTGCACCTGTGTAGTGCTGTCATGTGCACCAGTGTAATGCTGTCATGTGCACCTGTGTAGTGCTGTTATGTGCACTTGTGTAGTGCTGTTATGTGCACCTGTGTAGTGCTGTCATGTGCACCAGTGTAGTGCTGTTATGTGCACCTGTGTAGGTGCACATAACGCTGCAGAAGGCGCTCAGTACTCACTGTGTAAACATGCTGCAGACACATCTCCACAGGCGTCTAACTTTATTATTGACTATAAATAGAGTAGAGGGTTGCCGTGGTGACTAAACAGTCATCTGTCAAGTCCAGGAAGACAGCAACAGTTGGAGCCTGGGTGAGTGAGTGGGAAGACCAGCTAACATTAGCTTAGCAGGATCTCTGCTGATTCTAATTGATCCACTTAACATTAGGCAGCCAAAAACAGCAGCAGGCAGAAAAAACAAATCTGTAAGATTAAGCATCTGCTCTTCCAGATCCAAATGTCTGTGGGCTCGCCACTATTCCAGCTCAAAAACACAAGACAGACATCTTTCTTCTCTGAAGCAGGAAGTCAGAGAACAGAAACAACAACAGTGATGACAGGATGTGACCAATGACACTGGGGGGTCGTGCATGGTTGCCATGGTGATATCCATGTCCAGACGTCCAGTTCGAGAGGATCACAAAATACACACAGGTATCATCGACATCTTTAAAGGATTAATAACTGGTCACTGCTCGACCTTTGAAAACAAAAAGTTTTCATATTTTATAGAGTCGGAGAGAGAAGCAGCAAACAAAACTCAGCAAACTTCAATAACACGTTTTATGAATATTTCAGAGAATGGACCCGAAGGCCGCCCTTCTGAACAAGAATTGTTGTGTGAATTCAAATGACTGAATATTTCTCCTGCTGCAGTTTAGGTGTGAGTAAACGCAAGTATCCAGCACTGGCCATCACTGATAACACAATCATTCAGATGAGCGTGGATTCCTGCAAAGCAAGAGCCAGAGCAGATGTGTCTTGGATGTGAAGGCGTTCTGTGAAATGTAAGACCACAGAGCTCCGTTTAATAATCAATTAATATTTCAGCTTTCCATTAAAATGCCCCATTGCTGTATGTGATAAATGGTGTGAACCTGGAGCTGTCAGGTGGTAGAGTGAGTCACGGCTGCCACATTCTCACAGCTCTTTCTCAGTCTATTCATTACAGAGAGTGGGCCACGGGTTTGAAGAGGAGAGAATTGTTCCCCTGGTCATAAAGTACCATTGCAAAGTTAAAGTCCAAGAGGAGAGTGTTTGTTGAGCTTGTACCGGGTGCTGCTTGTGTTAATAAAGCACGTTTCTGGTTTCCAGAGTCTCTCCTTAAAGCTGCGTTCCAGAGCAGGGTCTTATCCTGAGCATCCACAGACCTGACAAATGCACTGTTCACATCGCACGGAGCTGGAAGCCGATTGGAACGGAGCTGTTGTTGGAGTAAGTCTTTCAGAACTCACAGAGGGCTATAGTCTGTGGTGCCACGGTGGCTGAGTGTGTTCCGCTTATTTGTATAGAGCCAGGATCACAAAGCGCTTCACATTTAAAATATACAGATACAAATAAAACGCATACAGTTCACAGAGGTCTATGTACAGTGAGAAGAGAACCGGTCTTAACAAATGGGTCTTAGTTGGGACTTGAAATTATCGACGGACTCTAACATGCGCAGACACAGGGGAAGCTCATTCCAAAGGCGAGGAGCAACAGCCTGGAAGGATCGGTCTACTCAAGTTTTAAAACGAGTGCGAGGGACCATCAACAGGTTCTGAGTGCAAGACCATCAACAGGTTCTGAGTGGAGGACCTCAGGCTTCTGTTGGAGACATAGGGGTGGATCAGGCCCTGGATGTATTCAGGCGCCTGACCCTGAAGAGCACAGGATTTTGAAGACACCAGAATTTTAAATGTTCAGTGTGAGACAGGAGCCAGTGAAAGGACTTCAAGATCCTTACACTGGCTCTCCCAAGGGTTCACAGCAAGAAGTCTGTGGGTTCCTTTACTCGTCTCACAGTCGGCACTCAGCGCAGGATTTGTGCGTCACTTTGCATGTTCCTCCCTGTGTCTGCGTCGGTTTCCCCTGCACACTGTGGTTTCCTCCAGCGTAGGTCCTGCTTCAGCCGAGCAACAACATCAAGGCCCCTGGGAAACGACCACTGCTCCTGAAGGGTTGTCCTAGTGGCCTTTAAAGACTTGTCAAATGCAGAGGACTCTTTTCCCAATTATTTGTGCAACAAGGAAGAGAATTTGTTTCGGGACCAGATCGTGACCAATCACAGCGGACCACTGGCCCCCACTTTTTTGAGAAAAGCTACAGGTCTCTGGTTAGCACAGACAGCTGAGGTAAACAAGCGGCGGAGGCTAACCTGAAACTTCCCGTGTCTTCGTTACCGGTTACTGCTTACTCAGAGAAACAGCCAAAAGAAAGGTGGTCTCGTTCCGCCGCGATTCCTGGTTCTATCATTCTATGGTCACGCCACGTTCAAATGTGCGATCCATATAGTGAGACGTGAGCTCCGTAAACACGTAAGCACAGGCTGAGTGGGAGGCGGGTAGTGAGGGGTGATAGCTCGGTGAATGCGGGGAGGGCGAGCAGAAGAGCGAAGCCAGCGCTCACATTTGAAAATTTCACCAAAGTGAGTTAGTGCAGCTTTAAGTGTACCATGACCTACTGACTGACTTTCATGTTGGTTCTTTTTGGATATTTTTTGTTGAATAAAAACGCCATGATGCATCCTTTGATATGTGTGTTTTTTATTTGAACGCACCGTAAAGGGCAGCATGACATAAGTAGCTCAGAAACAGTTGTTGTTCTGTGCTTTACAATCATTAATTTTCCTGAGACTCTGTGTCTATCTATCGAAGCGCAAATGAACAGGGACCTAAGACTGGGGAGAACATACAGCGACGGACACAAAACCCGCTCAGACGGATCCTCACGTCTTGGTTCTTCATCAATGACTAATAGTTCAAAAGACTCCATGACTGTCAGTGAAAAGTGAAAGTTTCATGGCTGCTGGTCTCTCTCTCTCTCTCTCTCTCTCTCTCTCTCTCTCTTTCTGAAAACGCAGAGGAAGTGGCAGTGCTCTTGAGGGGATTTCTCAATAGCCCAGCTGCAGCACCATTAGACTCACAGACCTGCTATTAAGATGACACTCTGCTTCAAACACGGAGCCAGCTGGTGAAACGGACCGCTGTGGACCCGGAGGAGGACACGACGGTCCGACATGTTTTCGTTCTAACTGCAGGAGACGGAGGCTTAACATTCCAGCTTCACCTGACGCTATGAGGCACGGGACATGGATTTGGAGACTTGTTGGAAGAGATGAGGATTGTGTCATGAGTTCAGTAGTTCTGGGAGGGTTTGTGATGATCCAGGACACTCTACATTCACAACATTAACCAATCAATCATTCAAAGTGCTTCACAAGAGCAGTTTAAAAACCCAGATCAAAATGCATTAAAAAGTAAATGAATTTATGGACACTTTTGGATACTGGCCCCTCTGCCCCAATGGCTCTTATCATGGTTTTTATCATTGCATTTCTTGTGTTGACAATTTCATCGGTTTTATAAAGTCCTCTGAGATATTGTTGTGATTTAAGGCTGTGCCAAAAACACATTGAATTGACTGGAATTGTTTTCTTCAGTTGTTTTTCAAAGGACTTGCCCTACACTTGTTTCTTCGTCTTGCAAATTCTCTGAAAGTTGCTGACGTCTAACTGTACTTGAACCAAACGATGAGAGCATTCTTCGGTTCAACCAGAATGCCCAGCGGCGCAAAAAAGGAAGTGCTGTTGTCCTTGGAGGTGGCGATAAGACGGTAAACACAGAGAGAGACAGAGGGGGAGAGAGATTGGGCGAGGGGCAAGAAGGCCTATTTGTGGAGCCATCTTTGAAGCGCCTCCTGAGTGGTGGGCCTGGTGCAGGTGCTGAAGCAGTGTCAAAACGCCTGGAGCTCTTCTCACCATGGACGCACACACACACACACACACACACACATACTTGACGACACGCACCAGCGGCCCAACAAGTCTTCATCCACACGCCGGGCTCGGGCTGGCGTCAGGCCTATAAATAACCCCGCGCTCCCACAGGTTCAGCGCCTCTCATTACTTTACAAGGGTGGTATCCAAGACAACTGCGCGGGCTGCACCGTTCCAGCCGCTTCGCCATGGCAACAAGGGAAAGTGCGTAAAATAATAATAAGTCGGAGCTAAATGTGGGCCTTCCAATTGTTCTGAGGTACTGAGTCAGGGTGTGCGTGTGAGAGTTTTCTGAATGAGTTTGAAAACATGTTGCTTTTAAAGTTAGTTTTTTAAATGCGACTCTGTTCAAGAAATATTATGCATTATTTTTGGCTTTTGAAAATTAAAATGATATGTTTTCATTTAATGTTTTAGTGATATATCATCTTGAGTAGAAAGGACATTCTGGACATTTATCAACATTCATGGACATTGGTCTCTCTATGAACCAGTGGCGGCTGGTGGAATTTTCTACTGGGGGGGCTATGAATATGATGACTAGATATAAATGCACCACAGAATTTGACACAGTCTATTATTTTTGATAGGATGTGCCTATTCTTGTCAACCTCCTCATTGTGCTTTCTGATCCCTACCCTGTAGCTTTCATCCAGCTGGGATGAAATATTTATCTTCCCAAACATAGCTAATTTGAGGGAATTTTGCATGTGGATACCAGTCTGCTCATGCTTCTTTGCCTTTTCTAAAAAGTGCTTCAGATCAGTCATACCTGTCTTGATCCATGCTGGGTCAGATCCTGATGTTTGAAACAAGAGGCATGGAAAGCAAAATAAAGCATTAGCCTCGCTACATGCTGCTAGCCACATTGGCTGCTAGCCAAGATTTGGCGCTGAACCAGGTCCTGGACTGCTGACTAATGGTAATATTTGGCTGATCAGGTCCAAGCTCTTTAACCTCAACCTTCTCCTGGTATGATCTTCTCTCAAACGGTATTGTTTTGAGTGATCTAACTGAATTATTCTTTTTCTCGTTCTCCATTTTGCGTCTCTTTACGTTCGTCTCAAACTCCCACAGCTTGACCTGTCAATCACTGTAAACTGACGTCACAGACAGTGACAGTACAGGTCGCGGGCGATCCCGCCCCCTCAGGGCGCACTTCTCCTGCGCCCCCAAATCGTCTTATCTCTTGCATTGAAGAGGAGCTACTGCGCATGTACAACTTTTAACGAGAGTCCATAGACGGCTCAGGGCGCAATCTTTTGCGCCCTGAGGCGGAAATACGTCCTCAGTCCGACACAGACAACGCTGATGAGCTTAATCAATCCAACTCAGCATAAACTATAAAGTATTTCTTCCACATCTGAAATAAAACACACATACATTTCGAAATATTTTAATGTTATTATTTTTTTTAACGTTTTATTCAAGGTAACATGGCAAGTTGTGAGTAGTGGGGCGGCGCCCTAGCGCCCTCTATTGGCCGGCCGCCACTGCTATGAACCAATACCTACAGTATGTGTTCTATCGTTGATTGATTCTCTGTCATGGGTTGACAATTTCATCTGTTCTGTTAAGTCCTCTAGATGACTGCTGTTGTGATTTAGGGCTATACAAGAATAATGTGAAAAATAAAAATAAAAAAAAGGACGTAGCTTAACATGTATCAAGGATACAAAAGGCCGTCTGCATCTAGCTGCTGGTCACAGAGGGAGGAGAGGAAATATTGTCAACAATGTATTTTCACCTGAGGAGAAATTGTCATCATACTGTACTATTAGAGGACTGAGACAGAAGGGGCGGAGTCTCCAGGTCTGTTTTTGATGATGGAACAATATTATATTATTGGTAAAAAGCTCAGATTTTGCACATTATGTAAATTACAAGATAAAATGGGTGAATATTCTATCACAAATAAATGCATGGCCAATACACATTTCACAATAAACAGTATATGTGTTTATTTCAACATATCTACTGTATGCTCCTAAACCAGGGGTCTCCAACCTTTTTTCCCACCTGTTTAGAGCTACTTTCTTGGGACAAAAAGACAGAGCAACTCCTTAAAGTGGAGCTAACTTCACGGTACTGTGACTGTCACTGTCGGTTTTATTCTATCGTAGCATATTTATTACTTGCGCACAAATTAAGTTAGAATTTAGAATATATGTGAGAATCATGTATTCTGGAATATACAGCAGACTATTTTTCCGATTACTAAATCATATTGAGAGCTACCTGGAAGGGGTTGGGGAGCTACTGGCTGGAGACCCCTGTCCTAAACAACATGAGAAGAAGTGAGACACAGAAATCAGAGGCTGAAATGTGAGAACTGTAGCCTGCCGTCTGTCAGGGTTTATTTCAGATACTCAGCTGTCTGTCCACACATGAAAACATGGAACCAGCAAAAACATGCTTCAGCACAAATAAGACATCTTTAGATCAAAAGGATAATAATCTGTAACATGTAGAGAGAATGAGAACACACTTGTGGATAATTCTTACAAAAAGAGCCTCCTGCAGACTTTGTCCAAGAACAACTGACCCTGGTCCAGGTTTGTGAGTGAAAGATGATCCTCAACTAAAACCTTCAGTCTCTGGCTTCTGTTTAGTTTTTCTCAATAAAGAGTTGTGTAAAAAGTGAAATAGTATGAACAAAATCCAACCGCATTATTCTGAAATCATTGGATTAAACACTTTTCGTAAGAGGGAAAATAATGTGTAAGAAAGAGCCCTGTGAGAGTCACTATTTGACGCTTTGGGCTGAGACTGAGAGCGGTTCTTTTTCACTTTTCTGAAAAAAAGCTGTGAAAATTAGTGATAGAAGCAAGCTGTTTTTAGGAATGAGTTAGATTAAGATTAAGATTAATAAATCCTAAATGGGGAAAAGTCAGTGTTGACAGTGACATAACAGTAGGAATGAGGAGCACAGAATATCCAAACACAATTACATCTCAGACTTTAGCATAATAAGGAAACAAGTCTAAAATCTCCATCTTTAACATAATAAAGGTGTATTGCACAGAGGTCTATTGCAATACACCAGTTTGTAAATTAGGTACCCCAGCTTTAAAACCCACATATTTACTAACCCGGAATCCCTCTGGCAGTATTGTGTTTAGTTCATAAATGTCACCAGACTTCTTTTGCCGCCCAAACCCATTAAAGTCTCACTGATGTGGGTGAAAACACTTGCTGTATCAAATCAGAGTCAGCCCCAGGTCTCCTTCACAGAGAATCAGAAACAACACTGCCACTCAAGGTCAAGGAAGTCCAATTTTATTCAAACGTTACTTTACGGTCTTGTCAGTCAAATTCATTGGATTTGCTAAAGTCCTGATCTGAATTCAGAACAAGCAGGGGTCAATTTGCACGTAATCTGTGGACGCCGTTGAACGAGGAGGATTACATTCATTTCCCCCTCATCCCAGAGCATGTATAAATCATTCTTTATTCTAATGATCGCCGACGCAATCTCTGCTCTCCTCGTGAAATGTTGAACTAGTTGCTCGTCGAAAAGGACAGGAAGTAGTGCACAGAGACTTAAGAAATCACACAATTTATAACTTTATAGACAACAGACCCTGATAAGACTTCATTAAGGGAGATATGACGGAAAAGGCCGCTCAGTCTTTCCTCTCTCTGACAGGATGCCAGACCCGCAGGAGAAAGCCAGATCCTGTCAGACATCTGAAGCTAAGCAGGGCAAGGTCTGGTTAGTGCTGTGATGGGAGACCTCTGGGTGCCACAGTGGGACGGCTGCAGCTGTAAAGTGCCACATTTTTGTAGTGTCCTTAGTCAAGACACTTCACCCACATCAGAATGAGTCAGGTGTGTGTGAGTATAGTTGGTGGTGGGAGGGGCTGATGACTGATTGCCTTGCCTCTGTCAGTGTGCCCCAGGGCAGCTGTGGCTATGTAGTAGTTAGGGCTGGGCAATAAAACGATAACGATATATATCACAATAGACATGTGTTTGATATCAATAGAAAATAGGGTCAATAGAATGTTCAATAATTTCACTAAACTGCATTAATTGAAGAAGAAACACAGAGCATGAACCGCAAGGCATTCTGGGAAATGCAAAATAAACAGGGCGTACAGACCTGACCATGCGTGGTGTCGTGTTTCAATGCTGTGTCAATGGTGATGCACGTCTGTACGAGGAATAGATAAATGTGGCGAACCTTTCCTCTGAAAACACGTGCAGCTGCAAAGTGGTCTCAGGGAAACCCACCAGTAAGTAAGTCATATTTATTTATATAGCACCTTTCACAGACCAGAGTCAAAGCAGTTTACAATTGTGGACATTTGTCTCTCACACAGAGATGGAGCGGGGCCAGTACATGAGGCGCATGCCAGAACCTATTGTACATGTTTATTGTGGCAGGAGAACCCGAAGCATCCAGAGGGAACCTACACAGACACGGGGAGAACATGCATACTCCACTCAGAAAGACCCTATTCCGACTGGGATTCGAACCAGAGAGTGCCATCCACTCAGCCACCGCCCAGTCAGAGCAAGAAGCCTGAAGACACTAAACCAGGTGTAAACCAGGAGTAAACCAGGAGTAAACCAGGAGTAAACCAGGAGTAAACCAGGAGTAAACCAGGAGTAAACCAGGAGTAAACCAGGAGTAAACCAGGTGTAAACCAGGTGTAAACCAGGAGTAAACCAGGTGTAAACCAGGTGTAAACCAGGAGTAAACCAGGTGTAAACCAGGAGTAAACCAGGAGTAAACCAGGTGTAAACCAGGTGTAAACCAGGAGTAAACCAGTGTAAACCAGGAGTAAACCAGGTGTAAACCAGGAGTAAACCAGGAGTAAACCAGGAGTAAACCAGGAGTAAACCAGGAGTAAACCAGGAGTAAACCAGGAGTAAACCAGGAGTAAACCAGGAGTAAACCAGGAGTAAACCAGGTGTAAACCAGGTGTAAACCAGGAGTAAACCAGGTGTAAACCAGGTGTAAACCAGGAGTAAACCAGGTGTAAACCAGGAGTAAACCAGGAGTAAACCAGGTGTAAACCAGGTGTAAACCAGGAGTAAACCAGGTGTAAACCAGGAGTAAACCAGGTGTAAACCAGGAGTAAACCAGGAGTAAACCAGGAGTAAACCAGGTGTAAACCAGGAGTAAACCAGGAGTAAACCAGGAGTAAACCAGGTGTAAACCAGGAGTAAACCAGGAGTAAACCAGGAGTAAACCAGGAGTAAACCAGGAGTAAACCAGGAGTAAACCAGGTGTAAACCAGGAGTAAACCAGGAGTAAACCAGGAGTAAACCAGGTGTAAACCAGGAGTAAACCAGGAGTAAACCAGGAGTAAACCAGGAGTTAACCAGGAGTAAACCAGGAGTAAACCAGGTGTAAACCAGGAGTAAACCAGGTGTAAACCAGGTGTAAACCAGGTGTAAACCAGGTGTAAACCAGGAGTAAACCAGGAGTTAACCAGGAGTTAACCAGGAGTAAACCAGGACTAAACCAGGAGTAAACCAGGAGTAAACCAGGAGTAAACCAGGTGTAAACCAGGAGTAAACCAGGAGTAAACCAGGAGTAAACCAGGAGTAAACCAGGTGTAAACCAGGAGTAAACCAGGAGTAAACCAGGTGTAAACCAGGTGTAAACCAGGAGTAAACCAGGTGTAAACCAGGAGTAAACCAGGTGTAAACCAGGAGTAAACCAGGAGTAAACCAGGTGTAAACCAGGAGTAAACCAGGTGTAAACCAGGAGTAAACCAGGTGTAAACCAGGAGTAAACCAGGAGTAAACCAGGTGTAAACCAGGAGTAAACCAGGAGTAAACCAGGAGTAAACCAGGAGTAAACCAGGAGTAAACCAGGTGTAAACCAGGAGTAAACCAGGTGTAAACCAGGTGTAAACCAGGTGTAAACCAGGAGTAAACCAGGAGTAAACCAGGTGTAAACCAGGAGTAAACCAGGAGTTAACCAGGGGTAAACCAGGAGTTAACCAGGAGTAAACCAGGAGTAAACCAGGTGTAAACCAGGAGTAAACCGGGAGTAAACCAGGAGTAAACCAGGAGTAAACCAGGTGTAAACCAGGAGTAAACCAGGAGTAAACCAGGAGTAAACCAGGAGTAAACCAGGTGTAAACCAGGAGTAAACCAGGAGTAAACCAGGAGTAAACCAGGTGTAAACCAGGAGTAAACCAGGTGTAAACCAGGAGTAAACCAGGAGTAAACCAGGTGTAAACCAGGAGTAAACCAGGTGTAAACCAGGTGTAAACCAGGAGTAAACCAGGAGTAAACCAGGAGTAAACCAGGAGTAAACCAGGTGTAAACCACGAGTAAACCAGGAGTAAACCAGGAGTAATCCAGGAGTAACCAGGAGTAAACCAGGTGTAACCACGTGTGTTAGCCGACACAATGATTATCAATATCGACTGATGTGAAATACTCATATCGTCATAACGCCCAGTCCTGGAGGTATTTATCACCACCATGTGAAGCGTCTTTGAGAGGCCAAAAAAGCGCTGTATAAAACCAATGCATTATTATGATGAATAGTTAAAAAGTTAAAAAGTTAAAAAAGTGTGTGCCTGTGAATCAGAGCTGTTGGTCTGAACCTGGACTTCAGGGTCGACATAAACGACCAAAACCTCTGAAAATGAAATGACAGCAGCGATCAGAAGACGAGGAGGTCTTTTGAAGGAGAGCACAGATTGGAGCCGTCTGCGGCGTCACGGCCCGGTGCCTCCCAAAACCAAAGGTGTCAGAGTCCTGTGTGCATATTAATGAACTACAGGTGTCTGCGGACGCACAACACAGTCCAGGAAAACACACCGTTTGGGAACAAAGAAGGACAACAATGGGACTTTTTTATATTATCATTTCTTTGAGGAAACCCTAGTTCGGCAAATATACGGTTTCATTTTCATTGTTGTGTGACAATACAGCCAGACTGGTGTTGTGTGTGTCTGGTGTAGTGTGCGTCTGGTGTAGAGTGTGGTGTGTCTGGTGTAGTGTGTGTGTGTGTCTGGTGTAGTGTGCGTCTGGTGTAGTGTGCGTCTGGTGTAGTGTGTGTGTCTGGTGTAGTGTGCGTCTGGTGTAGTGTGTGTGTCTGGTGTAGTGTGTGTGTGTGTCTGGTGTAGTGTGCGTCTGGTGTAGTGTGTGTGTCTGGTGTAGTGTGTGTGTCTGGTGTAGTGTGTGTGTGTGTCTGGTGTAGTGTGCGTCTGGTGTAGTGTGCGTCTGGTGTAGTGTGCGTCTGGTATAGTGTGCGTCTGGTGTAGTGTGCGTCTGGTATAGTGTGCGTCTGGTGTAGTGTGTGTGTGTGTCTGGTGTAGTGTGTGTGTGTGTCTGGTGTAGTGTGTGTGTGTCTGGTGTAGTGTGTGTGTGTCGGGTGTAGTGTGCGTGTGCGTCTGGTGTAGTGTGCGTCTGGTGTAGTGTGCGTCTGGTGTAGTGTGTGTGTCTGGTGTAGTGTGTGTTCTGTATGGCGTTCTGTGCGTCTGGTGTAGTGTGCGTATGGTGTAGTGTGTGTGTCTGGTGTAGTGTGTGTAACGTTTGCGACAATGTCATGTCAATGTTATAAATAAAGTGGTTCTCCAGCATTATCACAACATTTGAGTTATTTGTAAAGTTAGTGTTTAAGCAGGACTGGAATGAGGAAGTATAAGATCATTTACTGACATGAATACAGTTCAAGAAACACTTCAGGTGCTACTCTCTGAACAAGTGCAGTGTAACACACAACACACAATCTCCTTCAGCTGTTCAGCAGCGGCTGATGTCCTCTGTCCCTCCCACACACACCATGATTATAGTCATTAGAATTAAACGTCACGCAACGGAACACAAGAGGCTAGAGGCTAAAGGCTGAGGCTAAAGGCTGAGGCTAAAGGCTGAGGCTAAAGGCTGAGGCTAAAGGCTGAGGCTAAAGGCTGAGGCTAAAGGCTGAGGCTAAAGGCTGAGGCTAAAGGCTGACTGGTCAAAGGCTGAGGCTGAGGCTAAAGGCTGAGGCTAAAGGCTGAGGCTAAAGGCTGAGGCTAAAGGCTGAGGCTAAAGGCTGAGGCTAAAGGCTGACGCTGAGGCTACAGGCTGAGGCTAAAGGCTGAGGCTGAGACTAAAGGCTGAGGCTAAAGGCTGAGGCTAAAGGCTGAGGCTAAAGGCTGACGCTGAGGCTAAAGGCTGAGGCTAAAGGCTGAGGCTAAAGGCTGAGGCTGAGGCTAAAGGCTGAGGCTAAAGGCTGAGGCTAAAGGCTGAGGCTGAGACTAAAGGCTGAGGCTAAAGGCTGAGGCTAAAGGCTGAGGCTAAAGGCTGAGGCTGAGACTAAAGGCTGAGGCTAAAGGCTGAGGCTAAAGGCTGAGGCTAAAGGCTGAGGCTAAAGGCTGACGCTAAAGGCTGACGCTAAAGGCTGAGGCTAAAGGCTGAGGCTAAAGGCTGACGCTGAGGCTAAAGGCTGAGGCTAAAGGCTGACGCTGAGGCTAAAGGCTGAGGCTAAAGGCTGAGGCTGAGGCTAAAGGCTGAGGCTAAAGGCTGAGGCTAAAGGCTGAGGCTAAAGGCTGAGGCTGAGGCTAAAGGCTGAGGCTAAAGGCTGAGGCTGAGGCTAAAGGCTGAGGCTAAAGGCTGAGGCTGAGGCTAAAGGCTGAGGCTGAGACTAAAGGCTGAGGCTAAAGGCTGACGCTGAGGCTAAAGGCCACGACTGAGGCTAAAGGCTGAGGCTGAGGCTGAAGGCTGAGGCTGAGACTAAAGGCTGAGGCTAAAGGCTGAGGCTAAGGGCTGAGGCTAAAGACTGAGGCTGAGGCTAAAGGCTGACGCTGAGGCTAAAGGCCACGACTGAGGCTAAAGGCTGAGGCTAAAGGCTGACGCTGAGGCTAAAGGCCACGACTGAGGCTAAAGGCTGAGGCTAAAGGCTGAGGCTAAAGGCTGAGGCTGAGGCTAAAGGCTGAGGCTAAAGGCTGAGGCTAAAGGCTGACGCTGAGGCTAAAGGCTGAGGCTGAGGCTAAAGGCTGAGGCTAAAGGCTGAGACTGAGGCTAAAGGCTGAGACTGAGGCTAAAGGCTGAGACTGAGGCTAAAGGCTGAGGCTGAGGCTAAAGGCTGAGGCTAAAGGCTGAGGCTAAAGGCTGAGACTGAGGCTACAGGCTGAGGCTAAAGGCTGAGGCTGAGGCAAAAGGCTGAGGCTAAAGGCTGAGGCTGAGGCTAAAGGCTGAGACTGAGGCTACAGGCTGAGGCTAAGGGCTGAGGCTAAAGGCTGAGGCTGAGGCTAAAGGCTGAGGCTAAAGGCTGAGGCTGAGGCTAAAGGCTGAGGCTAAAGGCTGAGGCTGAGGCTAAAGGCTGAGGTTAAAGGCTGAGGCTAAAGGCTGAGGTTAAAGGCTTAGGCTAGAGGTTAAAGGCTGAGGCTGAGGTTAAAGGCTGAGGTCAAAGGCTGAGACTGAGGCTAAAGGCTGAGGTTAAAGGCTGAGGCTGAGGCTGAGGTCAAAGGCTGAGACTGAGGCTAAAGGCTGAGGTTAAAGGCTGAGGCTGAGGCTGAGGCTGAGGCTAAAGGCTGAGGCTAAAGGCTGAGGCTAAAGGCTGAGACTGAGGCTAAAGTCTCCTTTGTGTGGTCTTCACACTTTGACTCAACTGATTAGGTGATGTATGGCAGTATGGAAATATATGATCTGCTTCATCTGGACATAAATTAAACTTTCAAGTGTTTATAGCTGTGGTGCTAATTAGCTGCGTGCCATCCATTTCTGCCACTTAGAGAGATCAGACCTGTCCACAGCGGAGTCTGTCCAGCGGGTCCTGGGTCTGTCCAGCGGGTCCTGGGTCTGTCCAGCGGGTCCTGGGTCTGTCCAGCGGGCCTCAGGGCACCTCGCTTTTAGATGGACACAGTTCAGATTCTTTATTTTGCTAAATCGATATTACCCCCGGACGTTAGAGGGCAGAATATATGGTACATCAATAAGATAAATTCTCTATTATCTACTGAATCAAATGTTTCCGAAATATTGTCAAATTCTAAGCTTCCTGAGCTGTAGCGATGGTGCAATAATCTGCAGCTTCAGACGTGTGTTTTAGATCACCTGCACCAACCATTTTATCTGATCTGATCTCCTTGACATATGCCACAAACATGCCCCTTAAAAAAATCAAATCAAATCAAATCTATGTAAGAAAAAACTACCATCTCTTTAGAGCAACATGTGTAGAAAGAAAAACTTTGTCTGCAAACATATTTATCTTTGATTGTTTTCCTCTTCATAAGGCTCACTACAGAATAAATATGTCTAACATTATGAACAGTCTCTGTCCAGACCCCTGTGTCCACAGCAGGTCTGCAGCACGGTCAGCAGTGCACCTTTGCAGCTGGACCCTGGACCTCACATCTGAAGGAGAGAGGTGCCTTCTGAGCATGCGCAGTGCCTCTGAACAGGTGCAGAGCGCTCAGCTTCCTTTTCTCATATATTTGATAGCACATTGCTCTAAACTCTTGATTCTACGCTCACAAAGGTATTATCCAGTGTGCATTAACCTTACTCATCAAATTAGCTCAATGCTATGTCCAGTGAAGCTAATTAAAACAACGCGTGTCTAATTGAACCACTGCGCAAAGGTAAACAAGACAGTGACGTAAAACAGGTTCATAATGGAGCTAAGGATGAGTACGTAACATTTTGGCACACGTGTTCTCGTCATGCGGTTCTGGACGACTCTAAGTCCAGTGGCTCCTGGACCTGACCCTGGGCGAAGCCATTTGTAGGCGTCATAAGGGCGACATCAGAACTACATCTACGGCACAGTGCGTGGATGTGACATTGGCGTGCGTAAAGGTCTCACCTCGTCTCCTCCAGGGGTACCCACACCTCACACCTCCGGACGCGGGGACGGGGGGCTCCTCTCCGGGCTGTGGTCGTGTAGCAGCTCTTGTTATAAACCTCTGAAGAGACTTGAGACACCGCGACGCTCCAGACTGTCCGACGGCACTGCGCACGGACCTCACCGGGGTTGGACCTGGACGCGAGATCCGTCATGGACCACAGACAAACACACGCTGCGCACACGACCACCGAGCGGCTCCGAGCGTCTCCGAGCGGCTCCGTGAGTCTGTGTGAAGGAGGTGATGAAGCGGCTCTGGTCACTGAACAGGAAGACGTGCACCGTGTGAGCTTACACAGTGCGACCGCGACCTCTAGTGGCCACAGCCGGATCTGCATTTTGTTTTATTGTTTTATTTATTTATATTTTATTTATTTATATTTTATTTTCAATCAATGTTTATTTGTAAAGTATATTTCCATTCATGTATGTACACACATTAAATATGTTGACCCAACAGATCCACCTGGATAAAAAAACCTGTGCACACCTCATCATAAGCCCCATTTCCACCTACTCTACTACCCCTACTTCTACTACTACTCCTACTACCCCAATTAGGAGTGTTTCCACCAGACGTGTTTAACCAGTACCAATACTTTTTAGAAAGTGCTTTAATAATAATAATAATAATGCATCAGTTTTATATAGCGCTTTTTTGGACACTCAAAGACGCTTCTGCTGGAAATGTAAATACATTTAAAGGTGCACTTTATTTCTCCCTGTAGGGATTTGACCCGTCCTGCAAATGCCACTTGGGCCTCTGTCTGGAGCAGTGGTTACTACAGTACAGCACCTGGGATCCCATCTCCAGATGTTGATGCTCGGCTTGGTCAGGACTACATGGAGCAGGAGGATTTACCTATTCATGTTTTTAGTGGTAGGAGAAACCAGAGCACCTGGAGGAAACCTACACAGACACAGGGAGAACATGCAAACTCCACTCAGAAAGGCCCTGTTCCAATCGGGATTCGAACCCAGGATACAGTACCAGATACTGCAGCGTAATGGAAACATAACCAGGAAGACTAGAGCCGAGTAGAATAGAGTAGGGCCAAGTAGGGCCGGTGGAAACAGGCTATGCAGTCTGAGTCACACACACACACACACACATATTCACACACACACTTATACAAAGGTAAAGTCATACCCAAATGGGGCTTGAGGCTGAGTGCAGGTAAACACAAAATGAACACTGTGAACTCCTTTTAAACACTTTATTAGAGTAATATATTAATTTAAATTAGATGATTTTGTGTGTGTGTGTATGTATATATATATATATATATATATAGTCATAGAACAGTATAAATGATATGGCCTCTGTAGTAACCATTGCCTTCAGTTGGAAACAGAATGGGAGGATGTGCACAGATGTTCAGAGTCAGTATCGACAGACAGAGGTGGGGCATGCTGTAAATCAATGTGTAAAATCACAAAGTCCAGTGCAGGTTTTCTTTGGAGGTCCTTTGGGTTTTCTCATCCGTCAGAGGCGATTCACCACTGATCGCTGTATTCCGACCTGTCAATAGGCAAAGGAGAGACAGATTAAATCATCGACAGTTGTGTAAAATGGGGATGGCTTTGTGCTGCTGTCGGCAACATCACTTGGAATGAAAAACTGGTTTGTTAGAGTCCAGAGTGAAAGGAAATAGGAATCAATAGTCCGTAGGATGGGGTGGTGATTCTGGGAGTCGTACGAGGCTAAAAGAAACAGTGCATCTATATATTTGGGAAATTACTTTATATTAAACACATTATATTATGTTGATTATGTGTGAATTATTATAAATATAAATAGGAAAAGGAAGCGCAGACCAAAACCTCGGTCTGAGCTGAACATTTTAACACTTAACTGACCTGCTACAGTGATTAGGAAATGCTCTAAATAATTACTTTTTCAAGTTGAATTTTGATGATTTTTCCTAAATTGACAGCCCTGGCTCTACTGTTCATCACAGTCTGGGTCATTCTGACCCGAGGGTAACACAAGGAATTAGCACAAGGAATACATTGGACTCTCAACATCTTGACATCTTCAACCTGAAAGTGAGAGGCTAAGAAACTTTTGACATTGACACCATTAACCCACTGCATCATCACCAAATACTGCTTCTTTGGAGTCATTTCTCTCTCACCGTGGCTCAGAGTCGGCTCCAAAGAGCAGCCATCCCAAGTCTTCTGGAGATGATCTCTTCCCGTACCTGTGACAGAAGCAACACTCACATCACTGTCTTATTCATGCTCACAGCAGCAGGCCGCATCAGGCAGCATCAGGCCGCATCAGGCAGCATCAGGCAGCATCAGGCAGCATCAGGCAGCAGCAGGCCGCATCAGGCAGCATCAGGCAGCATCAGGCAGCATCAGGCAGCATCAGGCAGCATCAGGCAGCATCAGGCAGCAGCCTCTCCATGTGTAACGCTGCTATTGAGTTACAGAAGCAGTGGATGGGAGCAGCTTGGCTTTGTGTTTATGAGTGAAGTCAACTTGAGGAGAGTTTAGAATATTGATCCATAGAATACATCCATATATGTCCAGAACAGAGAGTAAACATATAATTTTAGTATTTTATACAGAATAATATGGATCTAAATCCACACTGAACCAGGACTAACATGGAAATGGAAAAGCTCATTGTCTCTTGTGCCTGAATTGACATACATTTCTAAATAAATACAATGGATTAAAATCTTTTTATAAAGGTGTCCCCTTCAATCTCAATCCCTTCAAGTTTGTGAGTGAGATCCTGGATTTCAAGTCTGCACACATAGAACACAAAGACACAAACTCGCCCTGAATAACCTTTTCCTAAAAGACACACACCACACACACACATTCCCGCTCACACTGACCTCTGTCTGGTGATGAGGTTCACATAGTGGCGCACGGCTGCGTGGTACTTGGCCCAGTCCTCCGGGGACGCGCTGTTGCCTGGACTCTCGGGTTTGGCAGGATAGGCGTCTGCAGAGCGGCTCCAACACAGCAACACACACAGGAGCGCACACAGCACCACACACCATCTCATCATGGAGGCCATCTGCAACACAACACAGTCACAACTGCAACACAACTCTGTCACATCTACAACACAACACGGATACAACTTACTTTCACTTGTCCCGTGTCCCTGGGTGTTGTGCCTTCTCTCCTCAGCCAGAATATATAGTGTTGAGAACTCTCTCCCAAACTCCTCCCTCCTCAGGTCCCTCACCCTCAGGTCACTCCCCCTCCTCCCCCAGAGCGCGCGGGTTTTGACTTTATCACTGTGCGCACAGGTGACGCGCGCGTCTCCAAGCGTCAGACGATGTTGAATGCAGATGATAAACTGCAGCAGGTGAATATAAACGTATAGATTAGTCACTGCACCTCTAAAACCTTAGCAGGAGCTGCCATAAAAGCAGCCCTCAGTTTTATGGTCGGACTCCAGTGAGAGGAGCAGACATTAGACACAGGCTGCTAAGCTTAATGCGCGCACCCTGTACGCGCGCACTTGGACCAAAGCACCGTTTACAACTTCTTTATCAAAGAACAGGCTCCAGAACCTGGAACAGGTGGAACTACATTTGCATCAGAAGAAAAGCTGCAGGGACCAAAGGAGGCGATGACACCATCACTCCCAGACCCTCCGCTGCGGCCGCTCATTACTTCATCCTGCATTATTTAGTCCAGTCTATGAGCGCGTGCGTGTGACGTGTTTGAGGCCAATAGCAACATTGTGTTTTATCTGCACTCTGCAACACAATGAAGGGGATTCGCTTCCATCCTGGTTTACGTTATTATTAACTTTGGAGGTTTTGTTGGTCACTTCAGCTTCACAGTCACTGGAGACAGGTTTTGTGAAGTTATGTTTCTCAGCTCTAAAAAACACTGCACTTTGAGAAACCAATAAACACCTATATTTATTAAAATGATAGTGAATAAAGATGTTCATATCCTCCTTTGTCTGACAGTGACTGTAACAGATACATGTATACAGTGCCTTTGCGAAAGTATTCGGCCCCCTTTAACCTTTCACCACATTTCAGGCTTCAAACATAAAGATATAAAATTAAATTTTTTTGTCATGAATCACCAACAAGTGGGACACAATCGTGAAGTGGAACGGAATTCATTGGATAATTTGAACTTTTTTAACAAATAAAAAACTGAAAAGTGGGGCGTGCAATATTATTCGGCCCCTTTACTTTCAGTGCATCAAACGCACTCCAGAAGTTCAGTGAGGATCTTTGAATGATCCAATGTTGTCCTAAATGACTGATGATGATAAATAGAATGCAACTGTGTGTAATCAAGTCTCCGTATAAATGCACCTGCTCTTTGATAGTCTCAGGGTTCTGTTTAAAGCGCAGAGAGAACCATGAAGACAAAGGAACACACCAGGCAGGTCCGAGATACTGTTGTGGAGAAGTTTAAAGCCGGATTTGGATACAAAAAGATTTCCCAAGCTTTAAACATCTCAAGGAGCACTGTGCAAGCAATTATATTGAAATGGAAGGAGTATCAGACCACTACAAATCTACCAAGACCCGGCCGTCCCTCCAAACTTTCATCTCAAGCAAGGAGAAGACTGATCAGAGATGCAGCCAAGAGGCCCATGATCACTCTGGATGAACTGCAGATAACTACAGCTGAGGTGGGAGAGTCTGTCCATAGGACAACAATCAGTCGTGCACTGCACAAATCTGGCCTTTATGGAAGAGTGGCAAGAAGAAAGCCATTTCTCAAAGATATCCATAAAAAGTCTCGTTTAAAGTTTGCCACAAGCCACCTGGGAGACACACCAAACATGTGGAAGAAGGTGCTCTGGTCAGATGAAACCAAAATCGAACTTTTTGGCCACAATGCAAAACGATATGTTTGGCGTAAAAGCAACACAGCTCATCACCCTGAACACACCATCCCCACTGTCAAACATGGTGGTGGCAGCATCATGCTTTGGGCCTGCTTTTCTTCAGCAGGGACAGGGAAGATGGCTAAAATTGATGGGAAGATGGATGGAGCCAAATACAGGACCATTCTGGAAGAAAACCTGTTGGAGTCTGCAAAAGACCTGAGACTGGGACGGAGATTTATCTTCCAACAGGACAATGATCCAAAACATAAAGCCAAATCTACAATGGAATGGTTCACAAATAGACGTATCCAGGTGTTAGAATGGCCAAGTCAAAGTCCAGACCTGAATCCAATCGAGAATCTGTGGAAAGAGCTGAAGACTGCTGTTCACAAACGCTCTCCATCCAACCTCACTGAGCTCGGGCTGTTTTGCAAGGAAGAATGGGAAAGAATTCCAGTCTCTCGATGTGCAAAACTGATAGAGACATACCCCAAGGGACTTGCAGCTGTAATTGCATCAAAAAGTGGCGCTACAAAGTATTAGCACAAGGGGGCCGAATAATATTGCACGCCCCACTTTTCAGTTTTTTATTTGTTAAAAAAGTTTCAATTATCCAATAAATTTCATTCCACTTCACGATTGTGTCCCACTTGTTGATTCTTGACAAAAAATGTAATTTTTATATCTTTATGTTTGAAGCCTGAAATGTGGCGATATGTTGAAAGGTTCAAGGGGCCGAATACTTTCGTAAGGCACTGTATATTCTGCCCCCACCAGCTGCAGCTCAGAGCTCTGCCTGCAGCAGCAGCCTTCACACTCCACTACCCCTCAGATAATGCCCTAAAGAGGTCCACAAACAATGTGCCCAGAGACATCAGTTTGAGAGAATGAGTTCCGATTGTCCCAGATTCATTTGTGTCAGAATCCTTCATTAGAACAACGAGAGCAACACACTACAGCTCACTCTCATCATCTTGGGCTGATGACAGGACTTACATGTGAAATATTAAGGATGAACTTCAGCCTGTGTTTTGTCTCTGGTACTCAAGCACTTAGTCTGACCTGAGACCAAATCAAAAGCAGAAATGAAAGTTTCTCCAAATCACTAGACGAGTACATTTTCCAGTCTTTTCTGTAATAAAACACACAAAAACACCTGTACGCCTCAAATCTCCTAAAAGCCCAGTCTCACTTAAGATCTTCCATTTCCATTTGCATAAGACATGTGGCTCAGGCAGCAGAGAGCACAGAACACGTGCACATGCTTCCTGTGCGCACACACACTGAGGGGGAAATGATGAGGCCTTTTATTTCCCCTTATCGACAGAGTGGGGGGCACTAATATGAGCAGAGTGCTTTTGAGAAAGCCGTCTCTGTTTGCACGGCCTTGGCGCAGAGACGAGCCGACAGCAATATGGTCCTGATGAGCACACGGCTCCAGAGCGCTCATTCACCTGAACACGGCCATCAGGAGACGTCTGCGGAGCCACAGAACCACTAAGTCATTACCTTCATCAGTGCGTCTGCTGCCGAGGAAAAACTACAACTCATTAATGACAGTGGACTAGTTCTGTTGTTAGAGTTCGCCTCCAATCCTGCCTGAACGTGACCATCAGGCAGTGAACCATGAACCCTCAGAGATCACAAATCAGAGCTCGGCGCGAGGGTTTGATTGGGGGAACCGGAGCACCTGGAGCAAACCCACCCAGACACAAAGAGAAACATGTTGGCGGGAGAGTAAAGGCTCCAGATAGTTTCTATGTTACCGTCACAGAATGTTTCACGATGACATGTAACCAACTGTACCACAACAAATGACCAGGAGGTGATGCAACCAGCCCTGGGTCAACACCACGGACCTCCCAACCCGCTCGAAGACTGATCTAGAACTGCATTTTTGACTGGACCAATCAGAGCCAGACAGTCTAACACCATACAGTAGAACAGCAGTGCCAAACTCATTTTGGTCGAGGCAAAAATAAAACAAAGTAAAAGGTCGTTCAGGGCAGTTTTACGACCGTTATTTACATGAGTTTGAATATTCTTTTCTTGTCTGGTGAAAACATAAAGAGATGCCTGATATAACAAATAAAAACTAAATTATGTGTTGGGCTAAAATTGTAGAATACATTTGGTTGTTTTCTCTGCGGATTTAGAACATGCCATAGAAGCCCATTACCATCAATGCTGCAAGGGAAAAACAAAATGCCACCAAAATCAGACCTGAGATTGGCATTCCTGCATAGAACATTCCAGGGAAAAGAAAGACAAGAGGAGTCACATGTAGAACCTTTAACTTCAAACTGAGACTTAAACAGAACTTAGTGGATGTGTAGAGACCGGACGCAGCTTCAGACGTGAGAATCCTCTACATTCTACGAGCAGCGGTGTAACGAGCCCCTCTGCAGCCTCCGGTCCCACACGCCGAGGCCTTAAACGCAGATGAATGACGTTAATCAGAGCTGTCCCTGTGCTCGGCTCGCTCCGGTCTCATAAAAGCAGTCGACCTGATGAGTAACAGGCGCCGAGGCCCCAGTCGCTCGCCAGGACAAACCTGACCAACGTCACGGTGAGGACGTTTGACTGTGAGGAGATCAGGGAACACACACTGGACGACAAACGCTTTTCCATTCTATTCATTTTGTGTCACAACCAGATTAATCCCGAGGGAAACGTCACAAAGTATGTCAACAAGAAACACACTTAAAAACATAAAATGGGCTTTTTAGCACAAAACTAACATAATACAAGCCCGTATAATACACACATGAGTATAATATATACTAACCAATATTAACCATTGTCTCTCCAAACAAATAGATTAGAAAAATAATTATATGACATTATTTTAGGAAATCAAACTAGCTGCAATAGCACTAATGAACTAGAAATGCCAATCCAAATGTATACATTGACAGCAGGTGAACATTCAAGAATTATCTGCTCTTTTTACAAGCATCGTGTCCACCATCTTGGGCAGGAACACTTCCAGAAAGTGGAAGAAGTCTTGGAAGACTCCCTCAGAGTCCTGGATGGGCTGGAACTTTAGCAGCGTGCTTGTGCTCTCTGTCGCCACCACCAGCTGAGGCTGGAGTTTGAACTGCAGCGCCTCCTTCAGCTGCGGCTCCTTCTCGGTGATGTGTGTAGTGACCTGTGTCTCCAGCTCCACACAGCTGCCCTCTGCTTTAGCCTCGGAGTCTTTGATCAGCTCTCGCCTCACTTTCCTCCGTCCTGCCCACACAGAGTGCCTCTGCTCCCACAGCCAGGGAGACAGCACGGAGCGCCCCCTTTTGGTCAGTCTGGGCTTCTTGCCATGAGGCGACACAGAGTCATCGCTGCCGGACGACAGAGGCCTTTTCCCCCCGACGTTTGGACCGGGATTAACGGGAGACTCCACGCTGAGGCCGCTGTCGTCCAGAGACGAGCTCAGGTCCACGTCCTGGCCCTCCTCCAACACCTCAGGAGCCGAGACGAGGTGACACTTGAGAACGTTCTGAAAAATGCCCTCTACGACGGCACACACTCTCTGAAACCACAGAACAGAGAAGGCGTCTTTGGCCACGTGCTGCTGGTTCTGGAGGTCTTCTGGAAGTCCCTCAGACCTCAGGAGGATGCTGACAGTGAGCAGGTCCATTCGGGCCTGAGGCCCTTCCCCTTGAGGGGTGAGCAGACGCACCAGGCCCCACGACTTCCCTTTGTTGGATTTGACCTGGTACTGCAGGCTGCGGCAGTACTTCTCCGCCTCCTGACATTCTTTTTGGAAGCTGCGAGCCGTGCGCTCGTTTAGGTTCCCGGCAACATTGTGGGAAAGCTCGAAAGGGTCCAAGATATTCATCGGCCCAATTCTGGGGCCGCCCTGAGGAGGCTTAGCAGAACAATCCTGCTGCATGTCGTCATCTGCTGCGGCTTTTTGTACATTTGTAAGTGGATCTGAGCGGCCGGTTCTGAGGGATATGACATTTGTGGCAAATTCAAACTGAGCGTAGAAGCTGAAGAAACCGGCGAGCAGAGAACCTATGAACACATGACGTAGAATGTGTTTTATTAGAATCATCACAGCATTTCAACTTACAGAAAGTAAAGGAAAGTTCCACTCACAAAGCTCTTGAGTGTTTTTGCTGGGAGGAACAGCAATGGCCTGAGTAGGAAACGTGCAGTCCCAGTTTTCAATCACACACTCCTCCTCCTCACCTGCAGACATAGAACAGGTGAAGAAACAGAAGCCACATTACAGACCAAGCAGCTGAAGGGCATTTGACCCGCCCCAGACCCAGAACTGAAGGCCACAGTCAGAGCTTCTCTCTTTTTACTTTATAGGAACATGTCATAACAGTTTATTACAGAGTATAGAGGCTTGGGTCTGTACATCATACACATCAGTCTGTGTATATATACACATGTACACACATACACATGTACACATATACATGTGCCCGTATGTGTATGCATATACCTGTACATGTACACACATACACATGAACATATACAGTACAGACCATAAGTTTGGACACACTTTCTCATTCAATGAGTTTCCTTTCTTTTCATGACTGTTGACTGTAGATCCACACCAGGCTGTGTAAGGGCTGTTGGACCAATAAGGAGAGTGATGGTGCTGGGCCAGATGACCCGGCCTCCAGTCACCGGACCTGGACCCAGTCCAGATGGTTTTGGACCTGAACCCAGTCCAGATGGTTTTGGACCTGTACCCAGTCCAGATGGTTTTGGACCTGTACCCAGTCCAGATGGTTTTGGACCTGAACCCAGTCCAGATGGTTTTGGACCTGAACCCAGTCCAGATGGTTTTGGACCTGAACCCAGTCCAGATGGTTTTGGACCTGAACCCAGTCCAGATGGTTTTGGACCTGAACCCAGTCCAGATGGTTTTGGACCTGAACCCAGTCCAGGTGGTTTTGGGGCTGGACCACAGAGTGAAGGCGAAAGGGCCAACAAGTGCTAAGCATCATGGGAACTCGGACCATTTCAGGTCCTCTTGAAGCTCATCCAGAGAATGCCAAAAGTGAAGCAGTATCAGAGCAAAAGGTCCTACTTTGAGGAACTCAGAATACAAGACATATTTTCACTTCAGTTTTGATGCCTTCAGTGTGAATCTGCAATTTTCATAATCATGAAAATAAACTCTTTGAATGAGAAGGTGTGTCCAAACTTTTGGTCTGTACTGTACATGTCCGTGTATGTGTATAATATGCATGTTTGTATGTGCAAGGCAACAGGCCACAGTGGGTAAGAGACATCAGGACACTGAGGACTAGGGGTGCAACGGTTTGAAAAAATCACGGTTCGGTTCGTACCTCGGTTCAGAGGCCACGGTTCGGTTCATTTTTCGGTTCATTTTTCAAAAAAAAAAGTGTTGTCTTTTTAATAAACACAGCTCATGTGGACTCGGCACCTGCTCTGACTGCCCCCCCCCCTGACCTAGAAATGAATTAAGGGGAAGGAAATGGATGGATGGATGGATGGCATATTCCATCCATCCAATTATGTCTATTTAACATAATTAATGAAAAACAACACAAAGTGCAACATAAGAAGGCACTTTATGAGGATATTTACTCTCATATATTACACCACCTTCCTGATTCGAGGAGGCGGTCCATTCTGGGCCCAGCCTCATTCACTGCATTTATTTAATTTTTGGCATTATCAGTTGTGACTGGGATATTAGTACTGGGCCTTTGTCTTCCATTCCTCCGCTGCTTGTGTCAGTACCTGCGCTGTGTGACAGTGTGACTGTCGTAGAGGGGGCGTGTCTTCAGCGCCAGACTTTTCATCTCCCAGTCTGCGGTGATGAAGTGAGCGGTTCCGCTCATGGATCTATTATAGGTTCCGCGGGACGTCCAAACGTCAGTCGTGAGCGCAGCTGTGATGCGCGGGAGAGCTGACTTTAGCCCGGTCTGACTGTGCGTAAAGGAGCTGCTTAAATGCCGCGACAATAGGTGGTCGTTGAGACGCTTTTTTCACTCATGTCTTTCTTGTGCCACAGTGCTTACACATCGTGACAGTTTTGTCGAATATTAATTATCAGTGTAGTTACAGTGAAGCCAAAATGCTCTCATACTGGGGATTTAAATGACGCGGGGCTTTCAAGCATCTCCGTTCCTCCGCTCGCAATGACCACGCTGTGTGTGGACTGAATAACGTGCGCACAACTTTTTTTTCATAAATCAAACCGCGGATCACGTCTGTACCGAACCGAAGACGTTGAACCGAACGGATCACGGATCAGTGATGAACCGTTGCACCTCTACTGAGGAGGGCTGGACTTGTAACATCTCATCTAATTTGGAACATATTTGAGTGTGGGCGACTTCAGCTGAAAATGTAACAATAATGTAGTTACATTCACTTGACAGACAAAAGTATTTACAAAAGAAAAGCAGCGGGAACTTGTGGATATAAACTTATCTTTGTGTGAAGTGTGTTAACTGATCTTTTGCATCTGCAGCTATACTTTTCTTTTAACCTCTTATAATATGGAACATTTTTTATTATATTAAATATGGATTCAATTTGTTTCAATTCTTGCTGGGGTTGAACCAAAGCTGGACTAAAGCTAAAGCAGCCTCAGTGCAGTGGACAGAGGAATGTGTTTATCAAGTGTTGATTGGTTGATTCTCATTCATTTAAAAAGAGACAGTGTGGAGTCGTACAACAAAGTGTGATTACGGGATTATTGTAAGTATTTGACATCAGGACCTCAGGAGGAGTCGCTGTCCAGGTGGTGACAGCTGATGTGATCCAACAAAACAAACACATGAGAGCGCCACCTACAGGCCATGTCTTTGAGCTGGTTGACCGTGGGCAGGACTGGAGGCTCACAGTTCTGGAGGTAGTACAGCACCAGGAGGGTCAGGGCGTAGTTGTTGAGCAGAGGCCCCGCTCCACTGGGGTTTCCTGCACAGGTTTAGCTCATTTTAGTTTTATATCAAGAGACAAAACAACATTAGATTTGAATTTGAAAGAGACAAACTTCAAACATAATAAGTGTACAAATAAAGTATATGATGTGTGTACAGATGTGCAGTCTTTTGATCATTATCATAAGAAAACCATGACAAAAGCTTTAAAATGAGGTTGCATGGGATTATATCTACTACATTTCTTTTTAACTAATTACAGCAATAAGATTCTAATGTATACTGAACAACAGGAAAAGACATCTTTCACTACAGGCCTCTTGTGAACCTCCAGATGCAGCTTTACTGACATCTGCTGACGACTGCCTGAACTGTCAGTCAGTAGAAGAGTACGCACCGGCCAGCTGCTTCTGCTTGGCCCACAGTCGCAGGGTGTAGACCAGGGGCCTCAGCCGCTCCTCGGCCCCGGAGCACAGCTGGAGGAAGCGGGTGTTTCTCACCGCCAGTCTACAGAGGAAAGTTTAGTGTAGTTTCTGTTCCGCTGCAGTGTGATGGGGATGAGACGGTGCTGACCTGTTGTTCAGCGTGATGTCGCCCTGAAGGTGGAGCTCTTTGTGCTGAAACTTGACCACAGGAAGTCGGGCGGTGCTGACCACGTTCACTTTGTCCACACTGGGGACGCAGCGCTTTAAAATAACCGCCACTAAGTCCAAGAGTTCAGCTGGAGACGCCGTGGAGAGGTCGATATCAGACAAGATAGAATCCTCTGATCGGCCATCGTCTGACACGCCCTCCCCGGCCTGAACACAAGGACAAACAAACTCCAATTAGAACTTCTAATTGGTGATTCACCGACACGCACTGGTGTGTGTCTGTCGGATTGGGTTTCATTCTTGGACATTGGTGAAGCTGATGTGCTGATTGGCCCTTTTAATCCATATAACTGTATCAGTGACAGTTTAAACTGACCCCTGGGGTGATATAACATAACTGCATCTATAAAGTTCAAACCTGTTCCATGTTGGCTTTGGCGTGAGCTTGGAAGACCTTGGTATTTTCCAAATCCAAAAACAAATCCAAGTCACAGGAGTGGATGCCAAACGTGTTGACAGAAGATCCAAACGGGATTATTTGGCTGTCTGTACACCATCATCAATAATATTAAGTTAACATTTCAAAAGTGACTGTATTTAGACGTTAAAATGCATAGAATGGGTCGTAAAAAGTATTTAAATACCTGGGAAGAACTCAACAAAAACCTCCTGCAGTAGCTGTATCACCAAGCTCCTGGATTTCTTCTCATTCTCTCCGAGCTGGAATCGTTCTACCATGTACTGCATCTGTGCGTTGACCTGCAGTGGGACCAAAACAAGAGGACGTAGAAACAAAGACACATCTTAAAAATGCATTTCCAAACAAGAGTCACTTACGGACGTCAGCTGGCAGAGCTCCGGCTTCAGTCTCTCACAGACTTCTTGCAGGTTCTGAAAGTAGTTTTTCTTCTTGGGAATTAACTTGAATTCTTTTTTCTCTCTGGGTTTCACTCGGAGCTTCAGACCCTTCAGCTGATGCTCGTCATGAGATAAAGCAGCGTTCACGCCGGCGACCTCATCGAACTGAACGATGGCATACACCCCCTAAGAGCACATGGCGTACGGTGAGTGCCGCTGTCCAGCATTAGCTACCGCTGTTCATCTGACCTTGTTTTTGTCCATGATGACGTCTGTGATGGAGCCAAAGCGCTGGAAGTACTCGGCCACATCGCTGTTGGAGACGTCCGGCTTCAGGCCACTCACGAACACACTGCGCTCCTCCTGGGACTTCCTGGTGGACCTCACGTTGCTGAGAGTCTCGTGTTTGCGTCCCTTCAGGTGCTGCTCCAAGCTCGGCTCTGGAGACAAGTCAAGACGTTTCCAAGATGTTATGGTCCAGATATTTTTGTTAGATGGAAAATCCTTTGAACGGTATACAGAGTTGGATAGGTCTGCAGACTCGCGTCATAACAGCCATTACAATTGTGAAAATGTGTGGATAATGTGTTTTTACATATTTTGTCATATTAAGTTTATCGGGAGAGTCTAAGGACGGTGGTGACGATCAACTGCGCCTTATGGACCAACGGCTCAATGCGTTTGTTATGGTTGCATTTCCCGTTTTTGAGATGTTTGATTCTCTAATCTGTGTTGGCAAATTGACAAGTCCACCGAGATAACTGCTGTTGTTATTTAGGGCTATACTAAATACATTGAATTTAATCAAATTTAAGATCCATTTTAACAAAACTCTGCAATACAACTCATGTAACTACCTCAAATATCTAAAAAACAGTCACGTTCCATCACTTGTTTTGTATTTATATGCATCGTTTGGCCTTTAAATAATATTCACACATGGGATAGAAAAAAGGACCACCCTCACTCACCTCTCAGCCCAAAGCGTCACATAGGGAGTCTGAGAGCTCTTACAAGGATGCACAAGATGACGTTTCTTATACTATTAAGACAGAATGATGGTGTCGGGTTTGTTTACAGGACTTGAAAGACCTTTTCTGCTTGAACAAAACTCTTACAATTACCTGATTTATGACACACTCCTTAGCACCATAAGAGATAAGATGTACGTTATTCATCTCACACAGGAGAAATTAGGAACCCTCAAGAATTGTGCAAAAAGTAAGAAATGTGCGACATGTTATTGCAGGATATATTATGTACAAAAAAGTGGCAATCAAGAAAGAAGTGTCAATAGTAGTGCAGGTTTTTTCAGTCTTATAAAACTGCAGTGACTTAAAGTGACTGGTTGTGCATGTGTTCTTGCCCCATGGTTCTTGGAGTAGACAGTGCCAGATTAACAATGTACATTTACTGTTCCAGCTGTTTGGCATCAATACCATAACAAGTAAATATATAAAACAAACACCACATTATAATCATCGACTCTGTTCACGCACACGCATTGACTAGCTCGTTGCTGAGAAAACGTCATCAGGATGGACTCACGGTTTGGAATGTTGACGTTGCACAAAACGCAGAGAAAGCCTTTAGGCGTCGTTCTGATGTCGGCCTCCATGGACGGTATCGTTAACAGAGATGTTGCTGAAATCACGTCGTCCATTTCTCTGCAAGCTCCAGTCAAATCCATGCGCGCCTCTTCCGTACTTCCGCGTTTGGGTGTCCGTCTTCATAACTGGTCCGTGGAGTTTGTGTCTGTCATAGTTCCTACAGCAGTTTTACTATTGTCATCTAAATATTTTACACAGAATATCGAAATAACACCAAAGTCGTTTTTTCAGATTTATTGAATAAAATATGCATGGTCAACCAATTTCTGAACTTATAGCTGCCATTTGAGAATCCAGAACCTTGAATTAACTCAATATTTACTATTTAAAAAAAAGTAAAAACATATCCCAGTACTTTCACGTTAAAAACTTTAATGATTTTTTTTTTATCTTCCCTATTACAACACACTTGCAAGATAAGCCATGAATTATATAATATCAAAAGTTTAAGACAAGAATCCCTGCAATATTTGAAGGAAAAAAAAAACAGTGCTTCGTTTTTTTTAATACAAACTACGGTTTCTATAATGTATAAAACAAAAATAAAATGTTCTGTTCAGATAGAAAGTCAAGTTTCAGACCATTTACAAAAGCGATCATTTCTTTGCCAGTCTGCCTCTTCGAGGTTTGGGCTGCACCTCAGCTGCTGTGGTCTCCTCCACTACAGCTGCCTTCACTCCTCTCCTGGGTCTCTTAGCGGGCTGGCTTTTGTCTGAGAGATCTTCCTCTTCAGGATTTGTCGGGACATTATTAACTTTGTTTTTTTGCGTGCCATTTGCCTTTCTGCCACGGACTGTCCTCAAGGGTGTAACTTCAATTACTTCAATATCTGAATTCCATTTGATAGACCTTTTAGATTTCAAGGAGTCTTCATTAGCGGGCTGTTCCTGTTTAGCCTCTTTAGCTGGTGCTTTGGCTGCGCCTCTTCCCCTCTTTACAGGTTTAACTTGACCGGCCTCAGGAGGAGCCTCCTCTACAGCAGAGGTGCTCTCTTTAGGGGTAACCTTTGCCACTCTTCCAACCCTTTTAGCTGGGGCAGCAGGGACTACAGGTCTCCTTGTAGATTTGGTGGGAACAGAATCTTCCTCCATTATCTCTGCACTGGTCTCTTGGCCTCTCCTTCCCCTCTTGGGTTTCTCTGTTACACTGAGCAAAGTCGCCTCTTCTGTCATTCCTGTAGAACTACTTTTAGCCTCTTTTGGTTTTTGTGCACCCCTTCTGGATTTTGGAGCCAACTGTTCAGCCTTCACTGGTTCAACAACTGGGGCTTCTTCTGTGGTCTGAACAGTCTCACCTTGATCTTCCACTTTCCTTGTTCTCCTCATTCTCTTGGGCTCTGATGGCAGGTCTTCCACAGCCTCTTGTTCAGTGTGGCTGTTCTCTGCAGGTCTGGCCTTTCTTCCTCTTTTGGGCTTCTCTGCCTGAGCAGGTTTTTCTGGAGCAGTTTCAGAAACAGGTTGAGCCTCTACTGTAGGAACATCTGCCTCAGATGGAGAAGGTTCCACTGTGATCTTGGTTCTTCTCCCTCTTCTGGGCTGCTCTACCTGAATGTCCATGGTTTCTACCACAGCAGGGAGGCTGGCGACAGCACTTTCTGACTCTGGTTGCAGAGGAACAGTTTGTGCTTTTCCTCGTCTGCCTCTTGTTGGTTTCTCTGTGGGCAGCGGTTGCTCAGTTTGAGCAGGTTTAGACTCTACCACAGACAGCTCACCTTCATCTGCATTTACTTTAGACTCTGGCTCAATGGGGGCAATTCTTTTCCTCCCTCGTTTTGTTTTTTCCAGAACCATCTCGATGGTGGGTTCAGGCTCGCTTGCGTGAACCTCTTCTAGTTTGGATTCAGTTACGGGCACTTCCGATTCTTCTGGTAAAACTTCTTTAGCCACTTCTGTGTGTTTTAGGCCTCTTCCAGCTCGACCTCTTGTCTGTTTAACGGCAGGAACTGCTGCTACTGCTTCAGTTTTCTTTCCTCGTCGACCTCTGATGGGAACAACCACTGAATCCTCTTTGTCCTTTGCTTCCTCAGCCTCAGCCAGGGCACCCTCATCAGTGTCCATCGCCCGAGTCGTTCTGCCTCGAGCAGGTTTTGCAGTCAAGTCTTTCTGCAGCTCGTCGCCCAGTGGTGTTGCATTAGATTCTGAATACAAAAACGTACATTATTTTAGATGTAACAGAATATTAATTATACCACAGGGAAAGGTGGAAATACCTTGTGCTTCTGCAGGTTGTACAGTCACAGCTGCTTTGGTTTTTCTGGTACGTCTTTGTTTCACAACAGGCTCCTCTAGCGCTGCAGAGGGCTCCGCTTCCTGGACAGCAGGGTCAGGGCTCTGTTCCGGCTCAGTGGAAACTGTATTGTGGAGGGGTTCTTGAGCAGATATAACCATACTTTGCTCGACAGTGGCCACCTCTGCTCTTTCCTGAGACTCTTCTGGGGTTTTTGCATTCCTACCACGTGCCGTCGGTCTCAACGCAGAATTCTCCACCTTCCTCCCTCGTCTGGTTTTAACTGGTACCTCAACCTCGTCTTTTTCCTCTACTTTATGCTCAATGACCTTTGCTCTTCTGCCACAGACAGGCTTTGTTTTAGGTGAACTTTCTACGGACACCACTGCAGATGATATTTCAGTATCATTTTGCTGGTTGGCCACTTCTGAAATCACATAGAAAGAATTTTTTTTAATTGACAATACAACAGACTGGATTTAAAAAGCCTAGTCACCACCTACCTTCAGTGGACATTGCTTTCTCAGCCTCGACTTGCACAGACACCTGTGGCTGCTCGATGTTCACTAAGAAAGAAAATGTACAAAAACAAACTCATTAAAAAGAAAGCCATTTTGCATTTACAGAATTTAAAGCCGTTTGACAAGTACCCTCTGCGTCTCCAATGATCTGCTCCTCAACCGGCTCCCTCATGAGCTCCTCCAGACCCTCGAAGTCTTCCACTGGTGCGTTTCCTCTCAGTCGCGGTGACTGCATGAGTCGCTTCAGGCCAAAGTTCTTCTCCACAGGTGGGAGCCTTTCTCTTGGCGTCTTCATGATTCTCTTCACTCCAGTCAGGCACTCCTCCTGCTGCTGGACCTTCTGTTTGGGGGTCTGCAGCAGTTTTCCCCGGATGTCATCAATGGGTTCGTACTTCTCTTTTGGGGTCTTCATGATCCTCTTCACTCCAGTCAGGCACTCCTGCTGTTCAGGCTTCTGTTGAGGGCTTCTGCTCACGCACTCCAGTTGATCCACTTCCTGGTCTGGAGTCTTCATGCTCGTTTTGACAGCAGACAGGCACTCTGGCTCGTCAATTTTCTGTGGAGGAGTTTTCAGGAGCTCTCCACTCAAGTCCTCAGCAGGCGGGCTGTTCTCTGCTGGAGTTTCCATGATTCGCTTTACGCCGGTCAGACACTCTTCTTGCGGGACGAGTCTTTGCCTGGGAGTTCTCAACAGCTTTCCTCCGAGGTCCTCAACTGGCTCCACTTTCTCTTGTGGCGTCTTCATGATGCGTTTGACAGCAGACAGACACTCCGGTTGCGGCGTCTTGACAAGGTTCAATTCCTTAACGGACTCAGCCTTTTGCGTTGGCGTAATCTTTCCAGTCTTAGCCTCGGTCATCTGGGGGGTTGGAGTTGCGGGCACGGCCTTCTCAGTGGACTCAGGCTGCACATCTAAAGAAGGAATATCGTCATTAAGCAGACGTTGAACTGCTTCGCTGTTGTATCTTCTCCCTTTCATCGTAGACGCAACGCTCATCGGTGATACAACCATTTCACCTACACATAAACACACACATTTAGGGTTAAAAAAAGAACAGATTATATATGGGTCAATGGCAATGAGTACCAGCACTCACCAGTCTCCTCAGGTGTATTCAGGACAGACGGCTCCATCTGTGACTGGTCGATATCTGCCAGTGGCGTTCTTTTCGCACTTCTCACAACCTTGGTCGACATCCTTTTCTCATTTTTCGGGGTTTGGAACATGTCAGAAATTCCTGTAACATAAACAAAACCATGAGCCCACAGTGTTAAAAACTTATCAACCGTAATTCATCTGTACTTTTACCAGTCAGATCTTCATCCATCTTCAGGTTCTTTCTTAGCACCGCTGTGTTGGTGACAATTTTGGGGGGAGCACCAGTGGGATGCACGAGTCTGTGAGCTCTTCCCACGACTATCGTTGCGGGCGAAGCAGCGTGTCCAGTGCCCACATGGTCCGGAAGTCGTCGCTTAGGTGTCTTTAAGTAATATAGAAATGGGTAAGACTTTAGCTTTACCATCATCTCAGTAGGATTCATTAAATGGTTATTTTATTATATTACCTGTGGTTTGGCAACAGCCTTCTTCTTTGTAATCTTTTTAGTGACTTGTGATTTGGTTGGAACTGCAGTCTGGACTTTAGTTTTACCAAATCTCACAATGTCTGCCCAGGATGCCATCACTGTTTGCAAAAATGACAAAAGGGAACAAGAGTCAAAAGAAAAGAACACAAAAAAACTACTTACAAACACATAAATACATCGTGTCAAAAGTCTCTATGTATGTATGCATATAAGGATGGATTCTGCTACTATACACCTGAATTTCTCCAACATTTGATCAATATCTATCTACATTGAGTAACCAAGTGAAACAAACCTTTCATGGAGGTTCTCATGGTGCTCTTTCTCCGCATCAGTCTCGCGGCGCTCTTCAGAGCTGGAGTCTTCTTAGCAGTGGAGCTTTTCATGCTCTTCCTTCTCAGTGGGATCTTCGGAGTGACCATGGCTGACGGGCAGGACGCCGTCGCCAAATCTTCACTCACTGGGGACGGCGTGGTGATGCGAGACACAGAGAAACGCCCCTGCACTTTTGGAGTCTGATCCGCTGATAGAGGCGTTGCCAAACTCTCAGTGCCGGACTTGCGCGGTGGCTTGGTTGAAGAATCAGGTTTTCTTTGGACGGGAGACTTGGCAGGAGTTTGAGATCTGGACGAGGGCGTTGGGAGAGCTTTCCTGGGAGTCTGTGTCTTGGTTTGTTTGGGTGAGGCTTTCTTGGGGGTGGTGGCTGCCTTGGGGGAGGCCTTCTTGGGGGTGGTGGCTGCCTTGGGGGAGGCTGCCTTGGGGGTGGTGGCTGCCTTGGGGGAGGCTGCCTTGGGGGTGGTGGCTGCCTTGGGGGAGGCTGCCTTGGGGGTGGTGGCTGCCTTGGGGGAGGCCTTCTTGGGGGTGGTGGCTGCCTTGGGGGAGGCCTTCTTGGGGGTGGTGGCTGCCTTGGGGGAGGCCTTCTTGGGGGTGGTGGCTGCCTTGGGGGAGGCCTTCTTGGGGGTGGTGGCTGCCTTGGGGGAGGCCTTCTTGGGGGTGGTGGCTGCCTTGGGGGAGGCCTTCTTGGGGGTGACATTGGATTTTGGCGTTTGGGCAGGCGACTTGGCTTTGGGAGAGGACTTTGTTGGGGTGGCAGACTTCTTTCCTGGTGATGGGGTCTTGGCTTTGGGGGACTGGGCCTTCCGGGCTGGGGACTGAACCTTGGGAGAAGCACTCTTGGCACTAGACGTTTTCTTAGGCGAGGGAGACTTCTTTTTGGCCGGACTCTTTGCCTTCGGGCTTTGATGTTCCTGACAAGCACAGTGAACAAATACATAATCAGTGCTGTATAATTCATTGTGAAAGTGCACTTTTGTAAAAGAAATTATTCACGATTCATACCTTGATCAAACCGATCACAGAAGCTCTCCTGAGCAGAGACTGTTTGGGTTTATACAGAGAGAGGCTGCGGCGGGGGGCGGCTCCTTTACGCAGAGGGGAGTCCGGGGGCAGGCGCTTGTCGAACAGCTCTGGACTGAGCTGCGTCCCGAAAGACACCCTCTTCCTCTTCATTTGCTGAGTGGGAAGGTCGGACCCAAGCTCCTCACTCTTCCGTTTTTTACCTACAATTTAATGCATCATGAAGACATTGCATCATATTCAACAGTAGCTTCACTTTGAATTATCAACCATCAATTCAGCTTTTCCCTGACCTTTAATCTTTCAATTGCCAATTTAGATTCAATAGGTGGATATATTAGATCAGGAAAAAGACAGATGTTAGCATATTCAACATATTTTTTTAGAGGGAAAATTATAAAAAAGCGGCGTGTGCATTCTGGTGTGTATCTGGAGATGTGATACTTATGCAATATATCCTGACACTGGAATATGAGATTATGTATTCTTTTATTATTGAATGAGATGGAATAATGTTTTTTTGAATAAATAACCAATGTGTTCCAACACTCCTAATATCAAATCATTTACAGGGCTGGGATATTGAACTTTAATTTACCATTATTTTTCAGGTTTTTCAGGACTACAAGCAGTAAATTCAATAGTCACCTTTTTCTGAGCTTTTTGCGCCAGCGCTTTCCTTCTTTGCTGGAGATTTCACTTTCTTCTTTTCAGACGCAGGTGACTTGGTCTCTTTGCTCCTCCTTCTTAACGGTGATCTTTGAGGCTGAGAGATTTGCTCGAGAGCTTCTCCCACCGTGAACTTCTGTGGTGTCAGTTCTGAGGAGAGTTGAGTGGAGCACCTCTTCTTGGTGGACTTGGGTGTAGCAGGCAGAACGACATCACTGGTCTGCGGCTCGACTGCAGGTTGTCTGGGAGTGCCCTTCTCTTCCACAGGTCGACGGTTTCCTTTTCTAGCAGACGGCACTTGTGGCGTGCAGAATTTTGATGACTGAGCCTGCAGAACACTGATGGAAGACTTGCGGGGAGTCTTCACATCAAGAGACTGTTTGATCATCTGATACAGATCACTGAAAGGCGAAGCAGTTTTGCCTTCCAGCGAACTGGCCTCCTCTTTGGACTCTGCCTCCTGCGGCTTCTCCAGAGACCGCTGAATGTTGTCCGTGTTGGCTGCATCTTTCAGGTGTGGGTCTAGCATGAAAACAGTCATTTCAAATACCGTGCAGAACAATGTATGGTCGTTTTATTTGTCCCACAGTGGGGAAATGTCAGTGTTGCATCATCATTTACAGAACAGTAGGAATGTGGATGACAACACAAGTTAAGTGAATATTATGGATCGCAAAACTATATAGCAAATAAAACATAATATATATCTTTGTTCCTAAAAGGCAAAGTAGAAAACACTCACCACTCGCAGTCACCTCAGCTTTTCCACCAACAGACGCCCTCTTTTTAGGTGTGGGGGGAGGAGGATACTCGAACCTATAGTAAATAGATTAGGACTTTTTATGATGCGTCCTTAGTGATTCTAATGAATATCAGACTTGGAGCAACATGAACTAACCTGAAAGAACGGTCAATGATAGTTATTACATCTCCATGCTTCAGTCGCTCAGGCTGCTGCAAAGCTTGTCCGTTAACTTGTGTTGGATTAACAGAGCTGAGATTCGTCAAAATTACCTGGAAATAAAATATTTCCATTGTGTGGTTAGAAATAAAATAAAGCATCTAAAATCACAATAAACATAGGTCAAATGTGGTTTCATGTTACCTCCTTGTTTTCGTTTAGGTCAATTCTGCAGTGTTCCTTGGACACTTGAGGAATCTGAATGCGAATGTCACAGTCAGGCTTCCTGTGTAGTGAGAAAAAAACAAAGATAATATAAGATACACTTTATTGGTCTCACACTGAAGAAATGTACATGTCACATTTGGCTTGGATAAAATCAGATCGTCTTTACTGTTGTGTCTTTAGCTCAAAGACAGAGACAAACATTAAAAATAAACGCATTCTAGTCATGCTCCAACGCTTTAAATCACAAGCATGTGTTTACAGAACATGAACAGGCCTCACCTTCCAAAAGTACATGTGGAGGTCAGAGGGAACTCGGTCCCATCGCCTCCACTTCTCTTTAAGACCACTACCTTCCCGTGCAGAGGCATCTTTGTCCCGTTACCTTTGAAAAGAGGAAGCAGCTGAAACATCTGAAGAGGCATCGAGTGACATCCGAGAAAATCCTTCGCACATTTGCGATACATCAACAGTAAAACACAAGGCCACAAACACAGCCATATAAGACACATAATGGTTTCATTTTATAAAACTACGTTCACAAACAAAAATATGAATGTAGCTTACAATAAAACTAATGTAAACATTATTGTCTGAAGCAGCACCACGTGTAACGTACTGTTTACAGGAGAATTAACTGTTTTCCATTTTGTTTCTGCGATCAACGTGAAACAAACCGAGGACACATGGCTCAGAATAACTGTAATGTTAATGTTGGCTGTTAGAAGATTCTCTGCTGAAAGAACAGAGTCAGAGACTGTGTCTTACCTGTAAAAACTTTAACAGTTAAAATATCTGACGATCCATAAAACGACCACACGAGTCGGAAATGTAGCTTTTATCCTTAAAACATGTTCGAATCCTGAATAACGGCAGTAATCACCGCTCCGCACGATGCACTCTCTTAGAGACTGGCAACGAAAGAGTTTCCACTTTACAACTCCACTTCCGGGAAAGACGATATCACTCCGCCAGAACCTCCACCACCGAGTTAACCGAGCCTTTAACTGCACGGAGCGAAGAGAATGGACTGTGAAAAAGCCCTCACGTGTGAATAATGTTATTTATATACAGCTGCAGGATGGTTTAAGATTATTATTGAGCTGTAATAAAAGGTCTCGTGCTGAGGGTCTACTTTGTTTACACTTTTAGCGGATGAACACTTCTCATTTCTGTGAATGGTCATTTGAATTTTTTCAAAATTCCGCGCGAGGAGATCTGATTGGCTGAGCCATGACTCCTACGTAAGAAGGCGGGGCTTCTTTACTACAGACGGCACGCTCCAAAACAAGGCATTTTCAAAACAACTTCTCACTTTTAGTCCGACAGTGTTGTCCACGTCTGAGGTTTGTGTGAAACGTTGTATGTCGGAACTTCTTTTACCTAAACCGCAGCAGTGTGTTGTGTTACTACGAACACCTAATCCATGCAGTAAAACTCATATTTACTCATCATATTCTGCAGTTTTCTGCAGTCCATCGTTTTCTCAGGCCTCAGTTTACTTCCCAAATAACTGCATGCTTATTATATGTACATGCATATTATATATGTAAATATTTTGAAAGGGGACAACCCAAAGTAGCGGACAATTTACCCTTTAATAGTTCTAATATAAGACAATGGCCTAGAGACTTTCAATGCTGCACTTTCCATAACCAAGATACATAGCTGAAATATTGGAGAACAACACAAAGATCTGTGCTTGAAGATTATAGCTGAAGTATAAAACTGGGGGAAAATATGGATATATAATGGCTTTAGTAAGATAAGTAAGTGTTGAGCTACCAAGCTCCTGTGGTATAAATCCACATCCAGCAGTCTCTACATTCAAGGCCAGGCTTAAGGCTTTCCTCACAGGGTTTAAGCACAGTGTTGATCCAGAACGTTTAAGGACATTTCTGGACAGTGGTCACCCTTCTCCCTATGGACCAATGGCTTCTATGTCTTTGTTATTATTGAATGTTCTGTGTTCGATTGATTCTCTGATCTGTTGTTGACAAATCTGCAACATTGTAAAGTCCTCTGAGACCACTGCTGTTGCGAATTAGGGCTATACAGAAATACATTGAATTGAATGTACAGTAAGTACCCTCGGCTATCGGTGATTCATTTCAGACTACATTTTATAGTTTTCATGAAAAATTAAACAAAACAAAAGCCTGAACATAATAACGACTACAGCAGAGTGTGTTGTAGAGTAATGCTTTCAATGATGGCTGCTTGGCTGTTGAAATGTTTATGATATGGACACATAAATAGCAGATAAAGTGACTCTCAGTGGACACAGCGCGACACCAAATTGCGCAATTCAATATTACTACAGTATTTCACATTGCTTCTGATTAAAGTAAACATATCTACTGCTAAACCGCTGGTGATTGTAAGTGACTGCTGAGTGTCATAAAAATACATGTGGACCTCCAGTGTATTTCTTCAGTAATAATTAATGAATTCTCACAAATATGATCAAAGAAGTTATCGATGACTAACGTGTTGGAATTGGTCTTCATTCAATCACTGTCTAAACGAGTACTTGATTTTCTAAAACATAGCGGTGACGTATCATGACACACACTCAAAGAAAGACTCAGGAAAACCATTATTAAATGTTCATTTTATTTTATTTTTAGTTGTTTTGTCTTTTTTTCAAAGTCGCTGGATAATCTTGACAAAATTTGCAACATATTTCATACTTCTCAAACTGATGTTTTGTTTGTTGTTATTCCAGATCAGCTGTGGAGGGAAAAGTTGTGCGCCGTTCTGGACAGATAAAAATACTAAATAAATGATAAAAAGCAGCTTTGACCGTACAAATAAAATAACACAGAGTTGTGATTCAGAGAGAAGTCCACACACTGGCGTCCGGTGTGGGTGAGGGTCAGTGTCTCTATCCACGTCCCAGAAGACGCCACAGAGGGATCAGAGGGGGGCTCAGTAGCAGACGAGAGTGAACATGTGCATCTGTTGTGAAAAACAGGGTCGAGAAGGTGCAGCACAGAACAAAACAAAGAAATAGGCCAGGCACACACAATGATTCCTTCCTGAGACATTGGCGTGTGTACAGTAACGACGGTCTGGACAAATGCAAGTTTCTAATGGTGAAGGCGTTTTGGCTTTAAGTGAATCACAGGGTGTGAGGTTGCTCTGGGTCTGGCATCAAAAGTCACATGTTGGTTCGAACCACAGGCTTCAGGGGAAGGAGAGACATCACATTTGGGACCTTCACTTTGCCTGGACCACTGACGAAAGCAAGAGGGATCACATCAATCTTTTTCCTCTTTTTCCACAAAACATGACGGAACAATTGGTAAAACTACTGAGAATCACTTGTGTCATCATTACAGTGTGTATGTACACCACTCTTCACATTTTGTCTTAAAGCTGCAGCAGGCGGAGGCAGCTCCTCGCCGCTGTCAGAATTGTCTCGTTCTGCTACATGGCCAAAAGCTATGCCCCGACTGGAGTGCTACTTTGTATACTGATTTCAACAAATGGGTTTTGAAAGTGAAGGGATTGGTAGAAGAGTCAGTGAAAGCCACGTTCTGAACAGCCAGTGTGATTGGTTAAAAAGGCCTGTCCAGTTTCAGTGGGACACAAGACATTAAAGAATTTCCTTCAGTAAATATGCTCAAAATGTTTTTCTTGAATCACAAAACCTAGAAACAAATCACATAAAAGGTATTCTTAAAAAAATCAGGTGAAGTCTAAACTCTTCATAGTTTTAAAGAAATGAATACAGCTTATATACACAAACTCAAAGGCTACTTAAAATACACCTTAATCATGAATCTTCATTCATCTGTTTTCTTGAAAGGACCTGTGACCATATCATACAACCAACTTCATACAATCATTTTTAATTCGACCTGGAATAAGAGGTGATATTCACTGCGACTTGTTTTCTGTGCACATTTGAGAGTGTGTGCGTGTTTCAATCCGTGTATGCACCATAAAGTCAAATACCAATGCTTTCATGTACAAATGTGCTCAAACTGAAACATCTCTCAACACTTTATGGGGATGAAAAGATTGAAACAGTGAAGAATACAACAACTTCTAATCTCAGAAAACATGTCCCCACTTCTCCTGCCGCCGCCCGGACACAATCTCAACAGTTCCTTAGCTTTTATATATATATATTTATATATCTTTTGTAAGAAATCTGTTCTGAAGTTGGAAAAAAAGAAGCTCCCACAGTCTTTGAGGAGGAGGGCTCTTCTGACAAGTCCAAGCTTGCAGTTGCAGTCTGTTGAGGAGTACAACAAAAAGTGTCTTGTGTTTGCAGAGTCTGTATGCATTGTCTTTATAGAATCATTCATAGGAGTCCGTCTGTCCCGGCTGTCCTGGCTGCCCTGGCTGCTGCCCAGGCTGCCCTGTCCCAGGCTTCTGTCCTGTTGGAGCTGGTGTGCACTGCTGCTGATGATAGTGAAGGACAGGGGCCTCAGCTCTGGGCATTTGGTCTCACCTCCGCAGTGTTCCTGATAGAAGGTCATTGATCGGACGTGCAACAAGTTTCTTTGTGATCTGAGCCAGAGCTTCTGCAGACTCCTCAGGACCTGTGCGGCCGGACAGCGCCGTGTGGATGTAGTAAAGTCCATGAGGTCTATGGTGATTGTGTGGCTGGACTGCTTTGGGCAGAGCTGGGAGACAGACTGGGACTGCAGCTTCCAGGAGGAGCTCCAGAGCTGCGGCTGCCTGCCGCTCCGCTCTCGAAGCCCTCAGAGTTCTCCAGCATCTCCTGGATGAGAGGAGGCATGGAGCCGGGGATCTCCATCTTCAGAGTGATGACACGCTCGGCTCCTGGACACAGAAACACATGACGTCAGTACATCACACACACAAGCAGGACAACTGCCCCAGGTTCTCCACACTCACCTTTAGCGCTGATGCTTCTCAGATCTGTGATCTTCATCAGCATCTTGGGGAACATGTGCGGCTTGTGGGGCCTCCGTTTCCGAACATAAATCTTTAGCGCCTCGAGAAGTGGCTCCTGCAAAACATCCACTTTATCTGCCTCCTCCAAATCCTGGCGGTCTGTGGACAAATAACCAAGCAGTTAGCACATAAGCAATGATTCCTTTTGCCACTAGATGGTGCTCAAGGCACACCGTCCAGGACAGAGAGTGCAGCTTCAGCAGTCACTGTTCCATGGAGGTTACACTGCACAGATGTACTTCATAATGTAATAGGTCCA